>JBCEWC010001086.1:0-44678 GCA_038996855.1 Solanum aculeatissimum
TTGTTCTAATTAGTTCAACAGTTGTTGTCAATACTTTAAAATCGAGCAAACAACCATACCCGAAATCAACCAACCAAACATTCTGCTCGCAATGACTACAACAATAAAAATCAAACAACAACAACACCCATACCCAAAAATGTATCCTCAAAGAGTCCAACAAATCAAACAATACCAACTACATGAGCAATATCCAAGTAGAAATTAGGCCATGCAATATATTTTTCTAACAAAAATCATAACAACTAAAATCAAAGAAAAACAACAACCACAATACAACACTTGTTCTAATTAGTTCCACAGTTACTGTCAATACTTTAAAATCAAGCAAACAACCATACCCGAAATCAACCAACCAAGCAACCAAACATTTTGCTCGCAATGACTACAACAACAAAAATCAAACAACAACAACACCCAAACCCGAAAATGTATCCTCAAAGAGTCCAACAAATCAAACAATACCAACTACATGAATAATATCCAAGTAGAAATTACGCCATGCAATACAGTTTTTTTAACAAAAATCATAACAAATAAAAAAAAACAACAACAACCACAACACAACACTTATTCTAATTAGTTCAACAGTTGCTGTCAATACTTTAAAATCGAGCAAACAACCATACCCAAGATCAACCAACCAACCAACCAAATATTTTACTCGCAATGACTACAACAACAAAAATCAAACAACAACAACACCCATACCCTAAAATCGCATCTTCAAAGAGTACAAAAACAAATCAAAAAATACCAAGAACAAATTAGAGCATGCAATAACAAAATACATATTTTTTCATCTTCTTACAACTAAATAATCATTTGTACAACAAAAAGAAAAATCAAAACCAGCGAAAAAAAAAAAACTTACCAGTGACGCCGATGTGGGACTGCACTGGTGAAGGAACGACACGACGACGAGCAGAGCAATGGCGACGACGACACTGGTGAAGGAACGACAGACGACGACGGCGAAGAAACCCTAACTGCTAAAACGCGAAGAAGAAGTAGAGAAGAAGAAAAGAAATGTTGAGAGGGAAAGAGGAAAGAGAAGAAAGAAGTTGAAGAGGTTGATTTGATTTTGAAAAGATATTTTATTTTTTAATTTCTTTTTAAATTGTAATTTTTTTTTAAAATAAAGTAGTTGCTAAGTTTTTAAAATGTTCACTTTGACCCTTCATTAAGTTAATTATGCTTAATATTTAATTAAGGACAACTTTGACTATGAAAGGTCAAAGTTGTCACTTTTTTTAATTTTTAAACTTGAGAGGCACCATTGCCTCAATTTTCACTAATGAGTTAATGTTTTCATGTGTGGTGGTGAGAAAATGATCAAATTAATGTATGGGGTAGAAATATTTTTATCTTTTTTATGTATATGTTGTTAGGTAACTATTTTGATGATCAACAAACTTCTGATACAAGCTGGGACCAGGTTAGCATCTGGCTAAAAAGGTAAAAGTATTTATGTTGGACTACAACTGGAAGTTGCATGGTTAGTGGATAATTGTCCTATATTGTACTGAAGGACCAATGGATTTTCATAGTTCCCTCGTTTGCATATAAAAGGAACCTTCTAAGGGACAAAATGTGACTTTTTGGAGAACTAATATTACGGGCATTCAAGATTGAAACTCCCTTTTGTCTCACTTTTATAAATACGACATCAACACTTAAGGGGCTTGATAGACGGAGTCTATAGTTTTCCTTTAAGTCTTTGTTGTATTTTGTGCTAACAATCTTGTAAAATCAATTTCCTAATTTATAAAGAAACATTGATCATTGGATGCTTAGTTTTTGGTGTTAGGATTCTTGATTTGTTGTGACCTTAGAATCCTTGGGTAGAAGTCTATATTAATCTAGGATGATTGTAGTATAGGCTGTGGGAGTATTTTGTTGAGGCTCTAAGTCTTGTAATAGTGTTATTACAAGCTGGAAATGGAGAGGGGTAGTGCAAATAAACAGTTGGTTGTATTTGACTACATTACTCTTGCATTTAGTAGATTTTGATACTTTTGAAAATCCTGTGGGACATGTCGTGATTGTTTCTCTCTTGAACAAAGAGTTTTTCCACGTAAAATCTTGTGTCCTTACTATTTATATTTATTATCCTATTTTTTGTTATATTGACCGTGTGTCAAGGGATCAGGTCCTTGGTTGCAGTGAGAGCATTCATTTCAACAAGTGGTATCAGAAGCAGGGCTCTCCAATTGATTAACACCTAGAGATATTCCTATGAAAAAATGGTTGCTCCATCATCTTGGAAGAAGGATAATCATCTACCAGACCATCTAGGTTCAATGATCAGTTCTATAGCTGGTGGAAGAACCAGATGCAAGACTTTTTTATGGCTGAAGACAATGAATTATATGAGATAATCTTAGATGGTCCATACACTCCTACCGTTGAGGTTAAGGAAGGTGAAGTCACCAAAATTATTCTCAAAACTTGACAATAGTACAATGAAGCTGACAGGAAGAAAATTGAGAAAAATTATAAGGCTAAGAAAATGATTGTTTGTGGAATAGATGCTGAAAGAATACAATAGAATTTCTGTATGTGAGTCAGCCAAGGATATATGGAATTCTTGAGAAATGCGCATGAGGGTACTGAACAAGTTAAGGAATCAAAGGTAGATATGTTGACTTCTCAATATGAGGACTTTATCATGAAAGAAGGAGAAACTATTCATGATATATATACCAAGTTCACTTCCATAACAAATGAACTCAAATGTTTGGGAGAACCTATCAGTTAAAGCAAACAAGTCAGAAAGATTCTCAGAGTTCTACCCAAATCCTAGGAAAGCAACGTAGATTCCATCACTGAAGCCAAAAACTTGAATACTCTCACCATAGATGTTCTTATTGAAAATCTTCAAACTCGTGAGATAAACGAGCAACATGATTCAGCAAAAAGGAAAAAACAAAAAAGACAAAGCCTTGGATCTAAAGTCTACTCAGAGTGATGATGAGCTGGATATGACCTACTTGACTTGGAGATTTCAAAAGATTAGAATAAATAATGGATTCATAAAAAAGGATAACACTGGTAGATCCTCAAATAATGTAGAGTTGTGTCATGGGTGTGGAAACTCAGGACATTACATCAGAGATTTTCCTTAAGACAAAGTTGAGCACAAGAATTTCACTAAGTCTGGTAATGACAAACGCAAGGACCAGGTTCCAAAAAAATTCAAAAGAAAAAGTTGTTATTGACATAGTGGTGAGAAGGCCTTAATTGTCTGGAGAAACACATCAAATGAGTCTGATGAGTCAGAACAACATAAAGATGCCTTTATGTTAGCACTGAAGGATGATGATTAAGTTTTTGACAATTTGTTTGCCTTCATGGAAAAGTTTGACGATGAAGCTAAGGATGAGGTAATTTTTCTTGAACTAAAAGAAAACTTGGATCTTTATTCTGTAAAGAAGATAAAAAAAACTTGCTTGTGTACTAATTGATTCACCGTGTGAGTTCACTGCTGAAAGGATGTCTTAAAAAATAGCATTGATTTATTTTAAGATAAAAAAATTGCCTTAGCTTTGCAAATGTCTGGCCTTAAAGAAAAAAATTGATTTTAAAAAATAAAAAGATTGAGCTTTTAAATCTGTTAGAAGAAGGGTCTAAGTCTAATATTAAGCTTAAGGATAAATCTAGTAATGTCGAACTTGCTCTTGAAGAAAGATTAAAAGAGTCTAAGTTAAAACTAATGATGTCCCTAGAAATAAATGTTGAATTAGAAAAGGTCCTAGTCAAGGTGAAAAATAAATTAAATAAGTCACTCAAGTGGGAAACCTCTTCAAAACTCCTATCTGAAATGACAAATCAAAGGAGCAATGAGAGAAAAGGTTTAGGCTATGTGAACAAAATTGACCCACCTTATAATTCTCACAGCAAGTATGTGTCTGTTTCTAATAATTTACTGTGCCTGTATTGTGGTAGAAATGGGCATGTTAAGGGAGACTGTGAGGTTCTCAAATGGACCTTAAGAAGGCAACAATCCCCTTTCTCTGTTAAAAAAATTGTGAACAAAAATTCATATAAAGGACCAGGTCTCAACTTTGGAAAAGGTCATAGAAAGTTATCTTCTTAGACTAAAAAGCATTTGATTATGCCGTTAGATGCTTTCTGAGAACTCAAACTAAAATGGGTTCCCAAGTCTAATGAATGAGTCCTATACAGGAACAGTCTAGAGGAAGCAATCAGTGTTGGTTCATGGACAGTAGGTTCTCCAAGCATATGACTGAAAAGACTGAAAACTTTCTCTCTTTGAAAGGGTTGTAAGGTGGTAGTGTATCCTTTGGTAATGGGAAGAAAGGGTATATTCGGGGATTGGAAGAATAGGAAAGTCACTTGAAAACTCTATTGAATATGTGTACTATGTTAATGGGTTGAAGTATAGTCTTCCAAGCGTGTCTCAAATTTGTGATAAAGGCAATGAAGTGAAGTTCATGTCTGATAAGTGCATTGTCACCAATTTGTAAACTAAGGAAGTGATACTCACTGCCAAAAGATGCAAAAATATGTATGTGGCTGACCTCAGTACTACTCATGGTGAGAATTTAACCTATCTCAGAGTCAAGATGAGACAAGTCATTTGTGGCATAGAAGACTGGGTCATGTTAGCACTTCCTTGCTGAATAAACTTGTCACTAGGGACCTGGTCCATGGACTTCCAAAGATCAATTTTTGTGATAACAAGATTTGTGATGCTTGTGTAAAAGGGGAATAAACTAGAAACTCTTTCAAATCTAAGAAGGAAATGAGTACCTTGAGACCACTAGAGCTCATTCAAACGGACCTCTGTGGTCCAGTGAAGGTGCAAAGTGGGGGTGGTAAAACGTACATTCTGATTATGGTTGATGATTACTCCAGATTTACATGGACCAAATTTTTGAGAACAAAGAATGAAGTAGCTAATATGCTGATAACTCTTATCAAGTTGATTCAAAATCAAATTGGAAGCAAGGTTGCAGGGATCAGGTTGGATCATGGTACAAAATTTAAAATTTTCAAGATTGATGGATTTTGCATTGAATAAGGTATTCATCATAACTTCTCAGCACCAAGAACTCCACAACAAAATGGGGTGGTTGAAAGAAAAGCTCGAACTCTTGTAGAGATTGATAAAGCAATGTTGATAGAGCCAAATCTGTCTAAATATTTTGAGTTGAAATTGTTAACACAACATGCTATGTTACCAAAAGGTGTTTGATCAGGTCCCTAAAAAACAAAACTCCTTATAAACTTCTGTTTGGTTGAAAACCATCACTTGAGGGCCTTTGATTGCAAGTGCTATGTGTTGAATAATGAAAAAGAGGAACTAGGTAAGTTTGACTCCAAAAGTGATAAAGGTGTCTTTGTTGGATACTTTTCAAACAACAAGTCCTACAGAGTTCTCAACAAAAGAACACTTTATGTTGAGGAAAGTGTGTGTGTCATCTTTGATGAATCTAGAAAGCTAGAAAACTTACGTGAAAAGGAAGACTCAGATTTGGAAAAATTGCTTCAAACACAAAGAGACAGCTTGATGAATAATCCTTCAGAAATCCCTACAACTAAAAATGAGAATAAGGATAGGAAATATGACACAAGCCAAAACCTGCCTGAGGGACCTAGTTCGTCCTCTAGGTCATCTACAGATGTTGAAGACGTGAGACCACAACAACAAATTCATAGGAGACTTGCTGATAAAGGAAGTCCAGTTGTTGTGATGAATCAAAGTCAATAAATAGGAAGGGTATCTCGGTGGAAGTATAAATATCACATCCTTTGGATAATCTGATTTCTCCCTTGGACTCTGGCATAAAAACTAGATCCAAGACCAGGAATCTTATGTCCTTCTTTGATTTTCTCTCCTCTATAGAGCCCAAAAATGCCAAGGAAGCTCTTCTTAATGTTGGTTGGATTAACTCTATGCAGGAAGAGATGCTTCAGTTTGAAAGACGTTAAGTGTGGCATTTGGTTCCAACATCTCGTGAGAGATCCCTTTGGGATCAGGTGGCTGTTTAGAAATAAACTGGATGAAAATGGAGTCATAACCAAAAATAAATCCAGACTTGTTGTTCACGAATTCAATCAAGAAGAAGGAATAGATTATGATGAAATATTTGCCCCAGTTGCAAGAATGGAGGCAATAGAATCCTTATTACCTTTGCTTCATATATGGAATTCAAGCTATTCCAGATGGATATAAAAAGTGCATTTCTAAATAGGTATCTCAAAGAACAAGTATATGTTAGGCAACCTAAGTGCATTTTTAAATAGGTATCTCAAAGAAGAAGTATATGTGAGGTAACTTTCTGGCTTTGAAAGCATTGAAGTTCCTGATCATGTGATAAAATTGGATAAGTCTCTCTATGGATTAAAGTAGTCTCCAAGGGCCAAGTATGAAAGACTGTATGGGTTTTTACTTGCTCATGGATACAAGAGAGGATAAATAGACAACACTCTCTTCCTAAAAGCAAGGGGGAAAATCTACTGATTGTCCAAGTCTATGTTGATGATATAATTTTTGGTACCATATTTGACTCACGCTGTAAGGAATTTTGGGACCTGATGAAAATGAATTTGAGATGAGAATGATGGGTGAACTTAGTTTCATCCTAGGACTACAGATCAAGCAAACACCCAGAGGAACACTTATCAGGCAAGAGAAGTATGTCAAGGACCTACTAAAGAAGTATCAAATTATGGAAGCCAAGCCACTTGATACTCTCATGGGAACCAGTTCAAAACTATATATTGATGAACTTGGTCCCAAGGTGAATTTGACAATGTATTATGGCATTATAAGGTCTGTATTGTACCTAACCGCCAGCAGACCTAACATTGTATTCAGTGCGGGTATGTGTGCTAGATTTCAAGCCTACCCTAAGGAGTCACGCCTGAAGGCTGGAAAAAGAATTCTAAGGTACCTCAAAGGTTCTGATAACCTGGTACTTTTCTATACAACTGGTGATTATTTTAAATTGGTAGGGTATGGAGATGCTAATTTTGCTAGGTACCTGGTTGACATGAAGAGTACATCAGGTATGGCTCATTTTCTTAGGTCCCCACTCATCTTATGAAGCACTAAGAAATAGAATTCGGTGGTATTATCTATTGTTGAGGTTAAGTATGTAGTTGTTGCTCTTAACTGTTGTGGATCAAACATGATACTATTTCTTTGTTTTGTGATAACACTAGTTCCCTAAACATGTAAAGAAATCCAGTGCTCCACAAAACGACAAAATATATAGATGTAAGGCATCATTTGCTTAGGGACCCGGTTGAAAAGGGTTTATCTATATGAAGTTCTGTAAGACAAAAGATCAGATTGCTGACATATTTATAAAGCCTCATGAAAAGACCAGTTTGAAAGAAATAGGATGAGACTAGGGTTGATTAAATTGAGTAAGTCTGAGTAATCCCAGTGATCCACTTATCCCAATTTCGACTAAAATTCATGGACATGTATTTGAATTTTGTTACATAATTATTTCTGAGTTCACCTTTGTATCCTATAGGTATACATGCATAACACTATCATAGATGCTAAAGTGAAGTTTAGAAAATGTTCACAAATTTTTTTTTAGATTGAAAGGGACCTAGTTCCTTCTCAAAGGTTAGTATTCATTTTACAACATCATTGGTAATCATTAATTTTGTCAGAACGACCACTCGTCTCTTCCCTTTTCATTAAACCGTTGTCTTATCAGTCCATGTCATGAAAAGAAATAACTCCTCAGGGAGCAGACACACCTCTTCACCTCCTTAAATTCATGTTCTTTTCTTTCATTTGAATATCTTTCCCATTCAATTTCTTCTTCTCTCTCATATTGTTCTTTCCTTTCCACAATGTCTCCCTCATCTCCTCAATTCAAAAATCCTGTATCCTCAGACACAAAACCCCCTCTCATCTCACAAAATTGACACTCCTCCTTCTACTCCCATTCACATTCCTGTAAAACCAAAGGAGTTAGATTCATCAATCAACCCTAGTTCACCCTTCCCTGTTGATCCTTCCAACATCAGGGGTACTAGTTCTCCACCATTTTCCTTGAACAAAGATGACAAACTTCTATCCTCTACTAGGTGTGAGAGTCGCCAGAACTTTTCCAACGAGCTCTAATTTCCATAGAGGAAGTTCCTGAAACCCTTAAGTTTGAAGATGTTCTAGTTGAAGATCAACCAACATCCTCGCAACCAGATCCCACATCTTCCACTATGTCAGGAAGATGTTTTGATGGAGACTTGCCAGTTGAAAAGGGAAATGAGTCTAACATTCTTGCTGCTGGAGAAGAATGGGTTGTTCAAAGTCTGACAGAGATGAATGGGGAAAATCTTTTTGCTCAAAAAAAGGCTAAGTCACCTGATTTGCAATTAGTGTTGACATCTCCTCTTTTTGATCATATTCCCTTAAGTTCTGTGCAACCTATAAATATGGTTGAAGTAAATGAGGAGGATAATGTGCCTCTGGTTTGGAAGATATGAAAGAAAATTGATAAAAATCTACCAATGCAAGATACGATCGAGGAGCAGACTCTGGGTCAATAGTGACAGAAAAGAAGGTGATAGACAAGGGAAAAGAAAAGGTTCTTGATATTTTTTCCCTAGCACACACAAATGTACGTGGTCAAACCAAGAAATATAGTGACTCTAAAAGAGTTGGGACATTGAACCCAAAGGACTTCAGTTAACTCTCAATTATTTGCAAAAGATGACTATGCAATGTGTGTTATTCAAGAAAAGATGGTTATTAATTATTTCTACTAAAATATTAAAATTAATACTACTACAATAGAATATTTTACTGAGAAGTTACCAAATTAAGCGAGATGCTAGGACTGTAACCTTTTCAACATATATTTTAGCCTCAATTCCTATGATTATTCATGGGTTTTCTAATTACTGATTTATAGGATTTAATTTACCAAGCATGGTATCCAATCTCTACCGGCATATTCTCATTGACAACCTAACTACATCGTCGAGCAAAGATAAACATGATCAATGAAAATGCATTAAAATTATCTTCCTTTTTTGTAACCAAGCAAGGTGTATGGGTAGGTGTCACAAGTCTCCCGTACACAAATGATTATAGTTTCCTAGAACAAACAGGCTCCCTATACCCTGTGTTTTACCCCTCCAACATCTTTCAAATCCAGGATAGACAACAAGTGTATTTCATAGTTGGACAAACTATGAAATATAAATAAAAGGAATATAGGAGTAATTATACGAAAACTCATTCATAAATAATAAAAATCAAAGTCTAGAACATAGTCAATAGCTACAATCCCAGAATATAGAAATTAGTCACTCATTGTTTGTCTCAAACACAAGATTAGTCTAAGAAACATTCAAAGTATGGATTAAAAGAAGAAAAGATAAAAGAATTAACCCTTAATGGAAGTTCTTTGTCTCTTCCCTCTGTCCCAACAAAAATTAGATAATAAAATAATGACTAAAAGTGTATTTAAACCTAAAAACTCCCATTTTCTAATTTTGCCCATGCGCCTTCAAAGTTCGCGACACGAATTTGTCTTCTCGTAGAGTATTTTGTACTTTCCAGCTCATCCGAAAATTTTTGACTTATGCTGCACTAAAGTCCGTGACGCGGACTTGTCTTTCGGTAGTTTTTTTGTGCCTTTTTCTTCTCCTTTTCAAACCCAACCTCTTTACACTAGTTTACGACGTGGACTTTCTCTATTTTCAGTACTGGTTGTCTATTTATGCTCTCCTTTTCTAGTTGTATCCTTCCTTGTTCTCCAACTTTGAACCCGGACATGAATCTAACTAAAAACTTGAACAACACTACCAAAAAGCACTCTCAACCAAGAATTAGCGTGAAATAATAAAATTACACTAAAAATCACCTAAACTCTATCAATATTTCCTCTAACTAGGCTATGCACATGGGTAAATTTGGCTATTTAGGCATATAAATATGCCTAAGATCACCACCCATACTTATAGCTTTGTTCGTCCTTGGACAAATTAAGACACATGCATGTGACCACTAGGTAGTATAGCAAAGGAACAAATATTACATAGAGGCTTATCTAAGAAATCCACAATCTAGTGGATACCCTCAAACGACACCACACTTCAAGATCGTAATCTATGATGTGCACAGACTCATGCAAACTTTTGTTTTGAGTTATCATGGTCATCAATCCTTTAACAGTCATGTTCCCTCACAAGAAAAATTACTCATGTATACACACAGTAATGGAACAGAATAGAAAATCACAATGGGTGTAATCACAACTCTCGCTCTCCTAAAAGATATCTCATGTTGCTTCTAATTCCCATAGGCTTGCCCCTAATGTAGGTCCTCACTAGTGTAGAAATCTAATTCAAAGGATCACATAAGACTTTTTAATTAGTTGTAATGCAGGCTAAAGGCGGATGGGTAATGGTTGTAGAATATAAATTTGTGGCTCAACTCCTAAGTGCTTTAGTCTAGCATATTTTCACTTTTAAGCACTTTTCTCCTTGGTTTTTCTTTTACATCACATGCCATTTTCAACTTTCCACTTAGAATTATTATTAACACCACTGCCCTGGCATATATCCACAAAAAGAAAAATAATACATCTATATTTATTTATTTATTTATTTTTCGTTAGGGACAGACCTAAACCACGATAGGTCCGCGACACGTCCTTACTTTTTTGGGTCCCTATTTTCCTAAAATTATTGTTCTCTTCTACCAAGGTCTGTCCTAGGGATACCTTTTCAATCTTAATTCCCTTATTCTTCTCCATGCTAAAATGCTTAGGATATTAGGATCAAAATCATGATTTAAGAAAGAAAGAGATTCAACTAATAATGTGGTTATTCAAAGAACAAGGCTAAGGCTCAAAAGGGATAACTAGGGATGAATATGCTATGGTAAGTTAAAAAGAAGGTCTTAAATGGGGTTACCAAAGAAATGCCTAGATCATAACCTTCAAGTCTTACTTCTACCTAGTTTAGTCTACATACAGGGCAAGTTCTAGCAATTATCGCAACATGGACATACAATTAAGCTCACACTCTTGTGGCACACTTTCATTAATGGATCCATAACAATATAACCATTACATACATTCACATGAATTTAATATTAAGCATACATACATAAGATACCAAATTAAAAATGTGGGACATTTAAATTTTTTAATTTTTCCAATACCAAGTCCACTACGCAATATTGCACCTTTAACATCTACCGACACTCTACATGAGACTCACATTCACGAATACCCTTAGGACGGTCATCATTCATTCATCATAGGGCCCTGTCACTTAATTATGACTAATAAAATGGGATATCAACATGCAAACATTCTATCACATCATGCAAAATATTCAACATTACTACTAAAATTAAACTAACATAATACCCTGCAATTATTTACAACCCAATCAAATTAAAACAGAAATAAAAACATTGTCTTAACTAAACATACGAAAAATAAAAAATAAAAACATAGTCTGAACTTTATACATGGATGGAAAAATAAAAGAAAGCAACATAATCAGCAGAAATAATCCCCACCCTACACTTAAACATAGCACTACCCTCAATGCTCCGACATAACAAAACTTGTGGCGATGAGAGTCAGGTGCTTAATCTTCCATGTCGGGCGCAGGAAGTGTTGGGACTTCATGAACGTGCAGGGGTGACTCATCAACTATCTCATCATTATCCTCCATATTAGAAGTATCCCTGGGATGCTCGGGGTTTGGAGGGACATCATCCTTCACCAGCTATAAAAACAAGGTCTAATGCCCAATATCGCATTAGCATAATCATTAAGCAGGTATTGGACCTCAACTTGGCAGAGTGCAATATCAGTGGAAGGGTGGCCCCCAGTCTGGTGGTGCAACATCTCTAAGTGATACATTCGAGCTGTGATGAGATCATCTCTATGTGCCCACTCCTGGGTGTTCAATACAGACCCAAATGAGGCATCCTACCCCTTGATATTCGTAACACAGTGGGAGGATGCCTCAATTTGGGGCAAGTAGTCTAGTGGCTCCTCAGGAACCCCTGCACGCTTGCACAACTCAGTGATTAGTACCCCAAATGTATACCTGAGGCCCTTATGAACTCGGGCCTTCCTTATATAGGACTTCAGCACCGCCTCGATATTCACCACCCCTCTAGTCATCAGAACATATACCAAATAGACTCATCCCTAGTGATCCTAGTGAAGTGCAGGTCTGGAATAGGGGAATGCATGATGATCTTGGTCCAAACCTTGGCCTCCCTATTCATATGAGCAAATGGGAAGGCCTGGTGGTAGCCCATGTACCCGTGTCTGATCCAGTGGGCTGTGGAGGTAGGGCCAGTAAGTGTATGCCTAATGGCCTGGTATGGAGGCCTAATCCGCAGCTTAGTGAGCGAGACTAATGGTACATCCAGGGTGCCTAAGAAGGCATTGATGGCAACTAGGGATATGTTCACCTCAACCCCCCGTACCATGACAATCTGGGTCATTCCCTCAGGTTGTAGGTTAGCATAGAACTCCCAAACCAGGATGAGGTTGCACTCCTATGCGTTAGTAAATACAAACCCCATCTGATAATGAAGCACCTGCTCATAAATGGTGGGGAAGTCCCAGGCCGAGCTATTAATATCTATCAAAATATCTAGGAAGTACTTGGCCTCAATGTGGCTTTTATACTACCTCTTCCCGTGTTATAGTACCGCCCTAATAAAAAATCTAAGTTATTGGTCCCTTGGTGGTGCAGGGGATGGGGGTTACATTAGGGATGTCTCTGTCCCTTTTATGACTGCTAGAAGTCCCATCTCCATGTCCACGATTTGCTCTAGTTGCCATTTGGTACCTGCAAAGGCCAAATTCCCAAATTAGATTTAAGCCAACACATGGTCCCTACACTTAAGTTCAACTCGACAACGCAACCCCACACTTGGTTCAAATCATCGGGTGAATAGGGTACTCAAACTTCACTTTGTTAATCCATAACTTTCATCACCAAGGTAAGCAAGAATCAAACCCTTTTAGGCATTTGGGGTGCCAAAAACACCCACCCCACGCTTAGTTTCAAACCATCATCACCCTCAAGGTCATTAAACAAACATAGTCCATGTAATTCAAGAAATATTGGATAGAATACATTCCCAACAACTCAAATATAACAACCCCATAGGCCTCAGTTTCCATGGTTCATACACAGGCATATATACACTATGTTCGAGTAATGCAAGTTCCCAAGAACTACCAAACCTAAGGAAAACATGTATAACACAAGGAATTGGGCAAATCATAAGCAAACAACATGAATTTAACCAAACATCAGCCCAATTTCGACCTAGGGTTTTAAAAATTACTTCCCTATCACAAATTCAACCAACTCAACATGATTAAGTCCAAATATATCACACCCATGGCAAGTATTACATAAATCACATATTAGAAACAAAGAATCATGTCAAAACAAGGAAACTCACACCAACTAGTCAAGACCCACGAAAATTTTAAGTCCATTGTAAGAGAAAACATACTTGTGATCGCTTGAAGAACAAAAGAAATACATGGGTGTACTTGAAAATCCAAAAGTGCAGCGAGGATTTGTTCAAAAATGGGAAGATTTAGGTGAAATAGTTAAAAAAATTGAGAGAAAAAGGGAGAAAAGTGGCTGAAATCATGACAATGGAGTGAAAAACTTGTAGGTGGGATTTAAATAAGGGGTAAAAATAGGCTCGATCGGGGTAAAATTTACAAAAACTAATACTACTCCGCGTGCAACTGTACTTTGCATTTTGTCATTTTTTGCAAAACTAGCCTTACCTAGAAATGAATTGTTCCGCGACAGGTCTGTGACGCGAATCTGTTGCGTACTCATCTGGATAAGGAATTATTTTGGAGCCCAAATTTTTTTATTTTTTGACCGTTGGACGCTAAATATTTTTTTCAAACACAAGCATATGATCTAAAATAAGAAAACAAGTCACCCCGACCAAGAAAAATAGAAAATACCCAACGGATCAAGGAAAATGTAAGCAACAAAAATCTGCACACAAAGTGTCCAAGTCCGCGATGCGGACTGGTCGTAGACTGACACTTTGTGTCAGAAGACACTTTTTCGGTGGTGATTGTTTTTTTGAATTCCTACACTAAGAATTAAAAATACCTCATCACGGATTTCCTCCCCTGCAACACCTGATTTACTTTTGCGGCATGACTCAATGATATTGATCATTTACCAGCCATTTCAATGACCTCATTTTCACGATCCATGTAAACACTATAGTAGTGTTTGACTTTCTGTCCATTCACCAAGAATGAGTGCTTTTTGTTCTTATCCAAGAGTTCAACTACACTATGTTGAATCATGCGCACCACCGCATATGGTCTACTCCACTTGGACCTCAATTTTCCTGGAAAAAGTTTCAAACGAGAGTTGAAAAGAAGTAACTTTTTCCCAGGTTTGAAAGTGCACTTGATGATGTGACAATCATGCTATTTATTTTTCTTTTCCTTGTACATCTTGACATTCTCATACGCATAAAGTCTGAACTTGCTTAGCTCTTCCAATTATTCTAACCATTTGCCTCTTGCGAGCTCTGGATCAACATTGAGATTTTTAATAGCCCAATATGTCAGGTGCTCTAGCTCAACAGAAAGATGGCAAGACTTCCCATAGACTATTTTGTAAGGTGAAGTGTAAATTGGAGTCTTATATGTTGTCCTATATGCCCACAAAGCTTCATCTAACTTCGGTGCCCTATCTTTCCTCATCGTATTAGCCATTTTCTACAAGATTTGCTTGACCACGCAATTGGACACCTCAACCTGTCCGCGTGTCTGTGGGTGATAGGTTGTGGCTACTTTATGTTTGACCCTATATTTGTCATGCTATCAAACATGTCTTAAGACTTCTTAACTTTGATGGTGTCCTTGATGCCTTACAGAAGATGCCTCCAAGGAGAGCACCTCTACCATGACAGGCCCTAATTAACGAGGACCAAGTCCCCTGAGAGTCTCTGGGGGAGCCAGTTACTCATGATGAGTTTTTGATAGTCGTTACCATGCTAGGAAAGCTAATCCTCCTCCTCATGCCCCAACTTTGACTTTTAGAGTGAGAGATTTTGCATGAATGAATCCTCTGGAGTTCTATGGGTCAAAAGTTGATGAGGATGTCCAAGACTTCATTGATGAACTCTCTAAGGTGTTAACTGTTGTGGGGTGACTTCAGAAGAGAAAGTTGAACTAGTTGCTTACTAGTTGAAGGATGCGGCTCAAGTATGGTACACCTAATGGTTGATGAAGAGGGTTGGTAATGATGGGGTTAGATTGGAAGAGTTCAAGTTTGCTTTTTCGGATCATTTCTTCCCTCTTGAGCTTAGGAAGCCAAAATAATAGAGTTTATCAACTTTAAACAAGGTGGGATGAGTGTGAGAGAGTATGCCCTCTCGCTCAGACCACACCTCTACTCAGAGGTTAAAGCGGTCGTTATCAAGTATTTAACCTAACAATGGTTAGGATTGATCCCTCGAGGAATATGATAGACTCTGGATTAGCACAACTTGTAAATTGAATCAATTAACCCTATTATCTTCAAGAAAATAGGAAAATAAACACAAAGAGGAAGGGGTTTGCAAGTGAAAGAAAAATCTAAACTAAAATGCACGTGTTTGTAATCAAGAGAAAAACGAACTAGGACTTATGTGTTCCCCATGACTCCCTAGCAATGTGCTCTTTGATACGTGTGACTCTTTTCTGGTGTGTAAGTACAAGACAATAAGCTATGTTCTCCTAAACCCTTGATCCGATATATATCTGAATTCATCACATTACCTGATCCGTCTCTGTGATGTCGCTTTACTAACCCTTACTCTATCTCAGTACAATCTTACTTATTTTAGTTAGATTGATTAGTTGAGAGAAATCAATCAACTCCTGTTAATTAACTCTTTTCTTAGTACTCACTTCCTTGATCCGGCAAGTGATACTAGACTGGTTCTAACGTTGGCCACCATTAAAAATTGATTAAAATGAAGATATTAACTAATACATCCTAACACCGTCCAAGAATTTGCAAGTTATCCAATTTTATCTTAGTTAGTTCGTCATGGTTCTCAAAACCCTAGTTGTGGATTTAGCCACGCATGCTTGGAGTGTTTTCAGAAATTATGCAATAAGAAGACATAATTAAAGTACTTACACGCAAGAATAGATGAACACAAATTCAACTTCTCAATATAATTGCAAACTTGAACCAAAAGATTGTAGTAAAATTATAAAAATGATGTTCACAATCAAGCTATTTTTTCGTCCTAGGTTGTTCTCTCACATTCTCTTCCTCTCTATTGCTGTATATGTCTTAAAAAGCCTAAAAATCTATTTATAGTACTAAAAATATGAAGCTAAAAGGAAATAGGATAACTGTGTCGGCATCATTTACCGGCATCATTTATAGCTCGTGTATTCACGACTTGTGAAAGGGGTCTTGTGGAATGTAGTTACATCCAGCAGGCGCTTTTCAATTCCACGGCTCATGAAGGGTCTCATCTATACCACTTTTTAACAACTCTTCCATCTCTGATCCTTGCTTCACGATCACACTCTACGATTGATATGCTGGTTCATGACACGTGGTCCTCTCTCCTAGAGTGCAACTCAATTTTCACCCCTGCACTTGAAGAACAAACGAAACCTCCTCTACAACTCATGGAAGGATTCACGACCTGTAGAGGGTCTCGTAAACCTCTAAAAACTACAACTTTTCTGTACTTCAAGCCCAAAGTCAAGCCAATGTTGAAATCCTACAAAATAAACAAAAACACACATCAAATCTACTAACATCGGCTTGAGAACAGGCCATTCCAAGTTTTAAGCATTAAAAGTGTTGTACTTTGGCAGCACATCAACACCCTCAACTTAAAATTATTTCTTGTCCTCAAGTGATGGACTCAATCTACTTAAGCAACATAGAGACACATAGACATCAACCCAATGACACAAACTACATCAAAATCTCAACAAATATCCAAGTTTTTTTCAAACATATATCAGATAGTCATCCAGTAAACCAATACAGATCATAATATCCAACAGTGTATCTATGGAAAGCTATGCAACCACAAATAAGCCACATATCACTGATTTTGTCAAATATCAACAATGCAATGTAAGTGCCCTCACAAAAAGAAGTCACATTATACACTCTGGGTGATACTTTCAATTCAAGTTCATTGGTACTACATCAAAGACACTCACCCTCATAAAAGATATTCAAATACTGTGCCCAATATCATATACTTTCCCCTATATTCTAGATCATGACTTGTTAACTAGTCGGACTAGGATCATGTTAGGACTTTCTAAGCTTATAATGTAGGCTCAGGGGACTTTAGAGTGATTTTATGGAACATAATGACTGAGGGCCTCCTTGATACTACATTATTCCACACGTTTACCCAACCAACCTATCATTTTTTAATTTCTTCTCCCTTTTTCCCATTTTCAACTGCTTAAGGGTGCTTTTCTTTTTATTTTTTGCACTTTGCCTTATTCATTCATATTATTTTGAACTTTGATAAATTTTATCATTTTTCTTGCACCCTTTTTATTCTTTTTCTCCCTTCTCTGTATCACTAAACTTTTTCCTCACTTTCATGACTTCTCCTGATTCCAACCACCCTCAACTTAGGCTTTTGGCCTAAGATGAGGTGCACATTATCTATCCTTCGAACCAAGGCCACTTTTTGGGTAGCCACCCTCAACCTAGGCTTTTAGCCTCAGTTGAGGTGCACAGTGTTCAAGGAAAGACCAAGAATAAGTTTGGGATTATCATTCATTAAGGTCTAGGCTTGTTAAGTATTTACAAAGAATAGAGTCAATTTTAGGCTAAAACATAGGGATCAAGGGATACATAACATATTTGGTTGGTTATATTTAGGCTAAGTGGGCTAAATCAGAACAATGACCTAAGATCCTTTCCCAACCAACTAACCTAGAGTCTAAGTCTGAGTAATAGGGCAAGTTCTGAATTAAAGCACAGTAAAGAATTATGAATTAAGCTCACTCACTCATGGCACTGCTTTACATGTTAACACAAACCAACAAATTATATTTTTTATCACAGTTCACACATGCTCATTAGAACAAACACTATCAAACACCTAATCATGCATTATTACTATCAAACTAGCTAAACAAAAAATTGATGGGTATTATTTTTCATACAAAAATTACTATATCATGGATATCAATACTATGTGCTACTAATGCTACCTAACATTATAAACATGCCGGTTCAACATAACATAAAATCCGTAGGAAAAAAGAACACAGGCAAGAAAACCCTTTGAAATTAAAAGTTAGGGTAGTTATAGGCCAAAGTTACTCAGACTTCACTGAGGCCATGTAACCACCCACATCCCACCAAAAATATTGTGTATTGTCCTCAATGTACGTAAACAAAAGATAAAGGACTGGGATCAAAAGAAAACATACTTGGGCGCCTAAGTGCCTCTTTCAGTCTTGGGTTGCCTCCCAAGTAGCACCTGATTTATTGTCGCGGCACGACGTGGGCTATCTGATTACTCAGACTTCATCGATAGCCCACACCTCTATTTTGAGCTCATCTGGCCTCTTTATCGACCTACAGATGTTGAAGGTGACTTCTTCGTCGTTCAACCTAAACTTCAGGAGATCGAATTCCATGTCCACTAGGGCTCACCTAGTGGCCAAGAAAGGCCTTCTCAAGATTAATGGGACTTCAAAATCCACTTCGAAGTCTAAGATCATGAAGTCCACAGGGAATATGAATTTGTCTACTTTGATGAGGATGTCATGTAGGATTCCCACCAGCTTCTTCACAGTTTGGTTAGCCATCAATAATCTCATGTTTATAGGTGTAGGGGCTGCCAGACCAAGCTTCTTGAATATCACAAAAAGCATCAAATTAATGTTACTAAGATCACATAATGCTCTTGTGAACTCCACATCCCCTATAATGCGGGGAATGGTAAATGCTCCGGGATCCTCTCTTTTCTGCACCAAGGACCGGGTAGAGATAGCACTGCAATATTGGAGCTTTTATGAGAGATCCTGACTCACCGTGTATTTCTTCATCACCAGATCCTTCATAAACTTAACATATTCGTGAATCTTCTCCAATGCCTTTAGATGTTAATGGAAAGCTACTTCAACATGGAAAGAAAGTTTTTGAACTTACCTTCCTCCTTCTTTTTCTTTAGTGTCCATGGGAAATGAGGAGGTCGAGGAATGAGTCTCAACTATTTTGGTGTGACATTGCTTTCCTAGGTCTAAACACTATCATCTCCAGTTTCAACTTACGTATTCACAACACCCTCATTATCATATATAAGCATTAGAGGATCAATGGTCTACTTCTCACTGTGAGTTATGATGGCCATACACTGCCCTTCATTCTTTGGATTCTAAATAGTATTGCTGGGCAGAGTACCTTTCTGGCATTGGTTAAGTTGGGTCGATATCTGGCCGAATTGTTGCTCAAGCTGCTTGATTGCAACTGAATGAGACACGATCTTCTAATTAATGTTGGATATGTTAGTCTTCATCCCCCTGAGTGTCTCATCCTGTGCATCAGCTTTCTTCAGTAATTTGTCAAACATCCCCTCAACTCTGGATGAACAAGCACCAGAGTCTCGATTATGGGGTGGAACATGAGTGCACTTATGTAGCCATCTTTGTGACCCCAATCAATATCTCTATTTTGGCCTCTGTTTCTGTCATAGAAACCACCCCGATTATTGTTGTTGTAAGCTCCATCTCATTCGTGGTTCCGACCTTAGTTTTCTTGCCCTTGGCGCCAGTAGTCCTGATTGAACCCCTGGGTGTTAGGTCAAAAACCCCCCGTTTTCTCAGCTATAAAGCAAGAATCTTCCTCAAAGTAGAGTTCTTCATACATGGGTGCTCGGACAGGCTGATGAGCGATGACATTCACCTTTTCCATGTTCTGCTTCATCAGTAGCTCCGTATTTGTATTAATCCGTGCAAGTTCCTACATTACCTCTTCACTGACTTGTGTTTGCACCAGAGTAGTAGTAACTGCAAATGAGATCTTAGTTGTGGCCTTGTCTCTTGTTCCCCATGCACGATTAGTCTTGACCACCCGCTCTAGCCTTTCAGTGATCTCCTAGAAGGTGTGATCTATAAATGATCCACCCATAATGGTATTGACAACTGCTTGCCCATTCTCATCAAGGGCTTTGTAGAAGATCTCAACCAAGAATTCATCTACGATCTTGTGGTCGGGAACCCTTCTCAGACACTTTGTAAATCTCTCCCATGTAGCACCAATCGAATCACCAGGTAGTTATTCAAAGTTATTTATCTCCTTCTTAAACTTGAGCTTTTTGGATATAGGGAAGTACCTTTCCAAAAAGGCCATCTGCAACTCAGCCCAACTAGTGATCGAGCTCTGTGGGAGCTTAGCCAACCATAACATCGCATTGCCAGTAAGAGATAATGGAATACATAGAGCCCAAAGACATTTATGGACAGATTTTGATTCCCTATTATGCTCTTGTAGACAAACACAACGTTGTGCAGGTGATTGTTTGGATCCTCTGACAGTAGACCTGCGAACAACCCATAATTTTGTAACATTTGTAGCGACCCACTTGACACAATGAACTTAGTATCACCCAAAAGTGAGGTAACACTATTGCTCCCGTGATATCCATAACCATTGGGTTCAGTTGATATTAGTTCCAATCATTAGTGGAGGCTTGAAGTCCCTCAGGCTGTGGAATTATTATAAGTGGGTTGTGCCCATCTAGATTCAATACAGTGTTAGCTTCACTATCAACATCATTGCTACCAGGTTATCAGGCCATTCTTCTCAGTGTTTTGTGGATCTCTAGGTCAAAGGGAGTCAAAGGAGTGCCTCGACTTCTTGTATTTGGCATGCACTATTCACCTACACCCTGTAATTGAAAAAAAATAGAAAAAACGTAAAATAAGAGAAATAAAGAGCAATCTATCAAATTACGTTGCACTAATCAAGTCTAGTCATATTCCCCGACAACGACATAAAAAATGCTTGATTTCGCTCAACCCATACCTCTACTCAGAGGTTAAAGTGGTCGTCATCAAGTATTTAACCTAATAATGGTTAGGATCGATCCCTTAGGAATATGGTAGAATCTAGATTAGCATAACTTCTAAATTGAATCGATTAACCCTATTATCTCTCAGAAAATAGGAAAATAAACACAAAGAGGGGGGGTTTGCATGTGAAAATAAAATCTAAACTAAAATGCACGTGTTTGTAATCAAGATAAAAGAGAACTAGGGCTATGTGTTCCCATGACTCCCTAACTAAGTGCTCTTGGATACTTGTGACTCTTTTCTGGTGTGTAGGTGCAGAACAGTAAGCTATGTTCTCCTAAACCTTTGCTCTGGTGTATAGGTGAATTTTATCACATTACTTGATCCGTCTCTATGATGTCGCTTTACTAACCCTTACTCTGTCCTAGTACAGTCTTACTTATTTTAGTAAGATTGATTAGTTGAGTGAAATCAATCAACTCTTATTAATTAACTCTTTTCCTATTACTCACTTACTTGATCCGACAAGTGATACTAGGTTAGTTCTAACACTGGCTACCATTAAAAATTGATTAAAATGAAGAGATTAACCATTACATCCTAACATCGTCCAAGAATTTGCAAGTTATCCAATTTTATCTTAGTTAATTTGTCATGATTCCCACAACCCTAGTTGTGGATTTAGCCACACATGATTGGAGTGTTTTTAGAAATTATGCAAGAAGAAGACACAATTAAAGTACTTACACGCAAGAATAGATGAACACAAATCCAACTTCTCAATATAATTATAAACTTAAGCCAAAAGATTGTAGTAAAATAACAAAAAATGATGTTCACAATATAGCTATTTTTTTGTCCTAGGTTGTTCTCTCACGTTCTCTTCCTCTCTATTGTTGTATGTTTCTTAAAAACCATAAAAATCTATTTATAGTTCTTAAAATATGAAGCCAAAATAAAATAAGATAATTATGGTGGCATCATTTATGGGAATCTTTTACGGCTCATGTAGCCATTCACGGCTCGTGAAAGAGGTCTCGTGGAATGTAGTTACATCCAACAGGTGCTTTTCACAAAACCTTTCCATGGTTCGTAGAGGATTCCACGACCTGTGAAGGGTCTCGTCTGTACCACTCTTCAACAACTCTTCCATCTCTGATCCTTGTTTTATGATCACACTCTATGACTCGTATGTTGGTTCATGACTCGTGGTCCTTTCTCGTATAGAGCAACTCAATTTTCACCCCTGCATTATAAGAATAAACAAAACCTCCTCTATGACTCGTAGAAGGACCCACGACCCATAGAGGGTTTCATGTACCTCCAAAAATTGCAACTTTTCTATACTTCAAGCCCAAAGTCAAGCCAATACTAAAATCTTGCAAAATAAAAAAGAAACACACATCAAATCTACTAACATCGCCTTGAGAACACATAAAATTCCAAGTTTTAAGCATTAAAAGTATTGTATTTTGACAGCACATCAATGACATATTCTAAACAAATTGAAAGGGAAAAGCTCAAGGAAAGGAGAATGAATGATCCTAAGAGAGCCCATTATGATGGTGGGTTCACAAACTCTAGAGGAGGTGGTGGTAATGGTCGCTTCCAACAGGACCAAGGTTTAAATCCAAGGGTTGCTAACGATATAGTGCCTTCTCCAAAGGCTCAAGTTAGAGGTGGGATGGTGCATCCTAAGTGTACCTTCTATGGAAAGAATCATCCGGGTATATGTATGAAAGAGACTGGTGCTTGTTATGGGTGTGGTAGGCCAGGCCGCAAGGTTGTTGATTGTTCTAATGCTCCTAAGAAGGGTCAAGTGGCTCAGGGTGATCAAGGCCAGCCAAAGTCTTTGTCAGGTGGTGCTCCCAAAAATAATATATTATATGCCTTGCATGCTAGGCAAGAGGTAGAGGATCCTCCGGATGTGGTGACTAGTATTTTGAAAGTCTTTGATTTTGATGCATATGCTTTGCTTGATCCGGGTGCTAATTTATCTTTTGTGAATCCTCTCTTGGCTATTAAGTTTGGTTTGAGTCCTAAAATTTTAAGGAAGTTTTTTCAATCTACACTCTTGTGGGTGAGTCTATTATCACCCAAAGAGTCTATCTAGGTTATCCAGTTTCTGTCTTACGTAAAGTCCTTCCATGTGAACTAGTAGAACTTGAGATGTTTGATTTTTTATATTATTTTTAGGATGGATTGGTTGCATGCTTCCTATGCTTCTATAGATTATAAAACCTGGAGGATCAAGTACCAGTTTCCTAATGAGCCTGTTCTTGAGTGGGAGGGTGGTGATCTACTTTTAAGGGTCGATTTATCTCTTATCTCAAAGCCCAGGGAATGATCTTTAAGGGGTGTATCTACCATATTGTTAGGGTTTAGGATGTTGAGTTTGTGTCTCCTACTCTTAAGTCAGTCTTTGCGGTAAATGAGTTTCTGAATATCTTCCCCGATGATTTGCTCGGTATTTCTCAAAAAAAGATATAGATTTTGGCATAAACCTCCTTCTAGATACTCAACCTATCTCCATCCCTCCTTATCGTATGACTCTAGATAAATTAAAGGAGTTGAAGGATCAATTGAAGAATTTATTGGAGAAAGGCTTTATTGGGCTAAACATATCACCATGGGTGCTCCTATGTTATTCGTGAGAAAAAAGGATGGATCACTTCAAATGTGTATTGACTATAGGAATTGAATAAGGTTACCATCAAGAATAAATATATGTTGCCTAGAATTGATGACTTGTTTGACCAGCTACAAGGGGCCATCAACTTCTTAAAGATTCACCTCTGTTCTAGCTATCATTAGTTGAAAGTGAGGGAGTGTGATATTTCCAAAATGACTTTCCAGACTAGATATGGAAATTTTGAATTCGTGGTAATGTCATTTGGATTGACCAATGCTTCGGCGGTATTTATAGATCTCATGAATAGGGTATTCAATCCTTTCCTCTACTTTTTTCTGGTTGTCTTTATTGATGATATTTTGATTTATCCCCGAAGTGAGCGAGAGCATATAGGTCACTTGAAATTAGTTCTTTAGGCCTTGAGGGAAAAGTAACTATTTTCTAAGTTTAGTAAATGTGAGTTTTGGTTAGGAGAGGTGGCCTTCCTTGGTCACATTCTATCGAGTGATGGTATTAAAGTCGATCAAAAAACACTGAGGCTTTGAAGAATTGGCCTAGATCATTGACTCTGTCGGATATTCAGAGTTTTCTTGGGTTAGCTGGTTATTATCGAAGATTTGTTGAAGGTTTTTCATCCATTGCCTCACCATTGACTAAGTTGACTCAGAAGAAGTCCAAGTTCATATGGTCAAACGAGTGTGAGAAGAGTTTTCAGACTCTGAAGGATCATATAGTCAAACGAGTGCGATAAGAGTTTCCAGACTCTAAAGGATTGACTTATATCGGCTTCTCTCTTGACTCTATCGAATGGTTTGGATGGATGGGTTCATGGTATATTGTGATACTTCTCGGATCGGTTTGTATTGTGTGCTTATGCAACACAGCAAGGTGATAGCTTATGTATCTAGACGATTGAAGGTGCATGAATAAAACTATCCGACTCTTGATCTTGAATTAGCAGATATGGTGTTTTCCTTGAAAATTTGGCGATATTATTTATATGGGATTCATGTTGATGTGTTTATCTATCACAAGAGCTTGGTATATGTGTTCATCCAAAGAGATCATAATTTGAGACAAATCAGATGGTTGGAACTACTTAAAGACTATGACGTGAGTGTCTAATATCATCCCGACAAGGCGAATATTATAGCTGATGCTCTTAGTAGGCTATCTATGGGTAGTGTGGTTCATGTTGAAGGGACCATGAAAGAGTTGGCGATAGATATGCATTATTTGGATAGATTGGGTATTAGGTTGGCCAATGTTAGTGATGGTGGTATTCATGTTCAGAATGGGGCTGAGTCTTCCATGGTTGTTGATGTCAAGGCAAAGAAAGACTTGGACTCGTCATTAGTTGAGATTAAGAGGTTGGTTTATGAAAAGAATATGGAAGTTTTCTTCCAAGGGGGAGATGGAGTACTTCAGTATCAAGATCGGTTGTGTATTCCAGATATTGATGGTCTTAGGAAAGTGATTATGAGTGAAGCCCAGAACGACCTCTATTCTATACATCTATGATCAACCAAAATGCATCAGGATTTGAGGAAAGTTTATTGGTTGCATGGTATGAAGAGGGACATAGCTAAGTTCGTGTCTAAGTGCCCTAATTTCTAGCAAGTAAAGGTGGAACACAAAAGACTCGGTGGTTTGTCTCAAGATATTGAAATTCCTACTTGGAAGTAGGAGGATGTGAATATGGACTTTGTCATAGGGTTTCCCCGTACCCGGAAGCAATTTGATTCTATATGGGTTGTTGTTGATCGGATGACCAAATCATCCCACTTTTTACCGGTTAAGGCTACTTTCAATGCCAAAGACTATGCCAAGTTATATATTCGCGAATTGGTTAGATTGCATGGTATGCCTATGTCAACTATATTAGATCGTGGTACCTAATTTACTTCTCTCTTTTGAAGGTCATTTCAAGAAGGGCTTGGCACTAAGATGAAATTGAGTACCACTTTCCATCCTCAAATCGATGGGCAACCCGAGAGGACAATTCAAACTTTGGAGGACTTGTAGAGGTCTTGTGTGTTGGAATTCAAGAGATATAGGAATGATCATCTACCACTCATTGAGTTTGCATACAACAATAGTTATCATGCTAGCATTGAAATGACACCATTTGAAGTTTTGTATAGGAGAAGGTGTAGGTCCTCGATGGGATGTTTTGAGATAGGTGAAATGATATTGATTGGCCTGGACTTGGTATTAGAAGCTATGGAGAAGGTAAAGTTGATTCAGGAAAGGTTGCAAATATATCAAAGCCGTCAAAGGTCCTATTCAGATGTTAGAAAGAGGGATCTTAAGTTTCTAGTTGGTGACTGGGTGTATGTAAAGGTTTCACCTATGAAGGGGTAATGCATTTTGGTAAAAAAATCAAGTTAAATCCCTGGTATGTAGGCCCTTATTAGATTGTTGAGAGGATTGGCAATATGGCTTATAGGTTGGATTTGCCTTAGATATGAGTTCTATCCACCTAGTTTTCCACGTATCAATGTTGAGAAAGTTGATTGGTGATCTGAGTATGATTGTGTCTTTGGAAGGTATTTAGGTTCAAGAGAATTTTACTTATGAGGAAGTTCCAGTTGAGATTTTGGATAGACAAGTGAAGCCTTCCTAACAAGGATGTGGCTTCGGTGAAAGCACCTAAGAAAAACCAACATTTTGGAAGTTCTACATAGGAGGCGGAGGCGGACATGATGAAGAGATACCCCTATCTTTTCCAATCTATTTAAGCCTGAGGTATTAGGTTCTTCTCATCCTAAATGACCTTAATTCTTCCACTCTTATGCTTACATGACATGGCATACATACATGTGCATGAAAATGATTTAAATGATGTTTTGACATAAGTTTTAATGACTTTATGATTTTCAAGTGATGAGTTATGCATTGTGCCTTCATGTTTAGTATTTCATGCTTAATTCAAGCCATGTTTTAGCTCATTCGAGGACAAATGTTCCAAGAAGGAGATAATGTAAGGACCCAGACATTGGGAGGCCTTAGCGATGCAGCGTTTTGACCAAAGTGCCTTCCCAGGGCCACCTTCACGAGCCATGGAGGCAACCTTGGGAGTGGCCCTTGGCCTTTCCTTGGTGTTTCCTGGCTTTACGAGAGGTTTAAAGCCAAGTATCCCTCTATGAAGACCTTCATGGCTCGTAGTCCTCACCACTAGTCGTGAAAGGGGCTTGTGCGAAGGCCTCTTGCCTTTGTGACCATGATTTAGCCTAAGGATACCACCACGGGCACGCACACAGTCCATAAAATGCACCACGGACCATGAAGATGACCATGGAGGGACCCTTGGCAAAAATCACTAAGCATAAAATCATTGTCTCAAAACTTGGGACCCTCCATGATTGGGCTTTATGAGTTGTATAAGGCTTCATGAGCCGTGAAGCCCCTTAGGACAAGGGTTCAAAATTATTTTCTGATCTGTTTCATTAAGGGCCCTATAGTAATTTGATTCAATTCTAAGGTATTTTATGACTTTTACGGCTATCCTAAGACCCTTAAGTCAGCCCTCACTCATTCAATACATTCCATTCTTAATTTAAACACTTAGACTCAAAATTCAATTCCCAAAACTCCTTTCAAGTCAAGCTTTGAAGATTCGAGTTGGGAAATTCAAAGGTGCTTCAATTTCAAGTCTAAATTATCTTATTTCTCCTAATCTTCTCAAGGTATGTGGGATTGATTCCTGATTCCCTTCCAATCATGAAGTCCCAAAAATTCACTTCTTCAATTTTATGATTTCTAAGTGTTATTACAAATGAGTCTCTTAAATTAGTTTTAATTTATTGAAATTGAGATATGGGCTGAACTTAATTGTCGATTTCATGATGATTTAAGTCTTATTATGATGATTCCATGGCTTTTTATGAAAATTGAATATGCATGTCCCTTTAATTTTATGAACTTATGCATGGGTAATCTTAATTATGTTTCAATTGTTAATTTCTTTATGAATATATTATGATTTCATCTTATTATGTTGTTTTAACTATGAATTCCTAATACTTATGTTATTTCTTCATTATTCATAATATATGCATACATGAACAAGTATTTTTCATGAGATTTATGATATGGGTTATTACCCAACTATGATTATGACTATGATTTCACGCAAGTATGATTATGACATGATATGTGATCAAATAATATATATGATATGGTTTTAAGCACTTATGGGTGTGTATACACCATCATGTACAAGTATGAATGAGTTATTCCTATGCATGAAAGTATGGCATGAAGTATGATTTGGCTTTTAAGCCTAAGTATGCATGCCTATGAAGTGTGATTTGACCTTTAAGCCTAAGTATGCATGGTGATGATTTGAGAAGACTTATTCTCCTTTTTCAAGCATGTATATGTATACGTATTCTAGTGGGATGATCGACTTAGAACCAAATGAGATTGGAGGTTGGGGCTCGACCTGAGGGGTCTTTAAGTAAAGTCTCATTTCTCATAATTATGTGCCAAACATAGGTTCATGTTTATGCCCCTTTGTGGATGATTATGATATGAGAAATCTTTACCGAAATGGGAAGGTCCCATAAGGTAAGGTTGTTTCTCCAAATGGGAAGGTCCCGTAAAGAGGAGCATGGTCTACCTTTGGCAAGTAGATTACCTTTTCCTTTGATGTAGGGGGAATACAAAATTCCAAGTAATAGCTCGCTTGGTCGTTTATGTGTCGGTTAAGATCACATCCCCATTATGTTTAAAGTATTATATCATTCATGCATCATGGATTTTAAAGGCATATTGATATTGTATCCTTCCTATATACTTCCTTCTATATATGTGCCCTTGTCATCTAACATTGATTTGTAGGTTAGCATGTTCATAAGCATTTGCATGTCGCATACTTAGTACATTCAAATGTACTAATACATACTTTTTACCTACATGATTTAACCATGTAGGGACCGAAGACTATCTTCATCCGCCTTTTGACGACTAGATTGATAAAGAAGAGTTGACTTGTGGTAATCGAGTCCTTTCATCCAAGGAAAAACCACCTTCTATCTACCTATTCAAGTTTATGGTTACTTTATGTCATTTTACTATGAGGGTAAGCTTGAGATGTGTCTTGGCACCCGTCCTATCTATGACTTAGAGGCATTTTTTCGATATCATGTAAACTCTATGTACGAGCTTGTTATGTGTGATGCTTGTTACTTATGGATACTAAGCTTATGTCTATCTTGTGATGATGATGCGATGGTAAAATTCCTCTCCCTATGACCTCCCCATAGCATGAGTCATACTTACCTGTGATGTGTTGTAGAAATACAATACTTTTGATGCTTAAAACTTAGGATTTTATGTATTGTCAAAGCAATATTTGAGGGTGTGATGTGTTTTTATGTTTGTTTTGCAGAATTACAGGGTTTGACTTGATTTTGGGCTAAGTGTGCAAAGGTTGTAGTTTTTCCTGCTCTACGACACCCTTTACGGGTCGTAGAGTTGGTTTCATAGAAAATTCCTGTGAAGGAGAGATTTGTTGAAGATGAATCTACGAACATGCAGACGAGTTGTACAATACTCTACGAGTTATAGATGGTTGTCGTACCCTGAGGATCAAAAAGTGGGGAACTACTAAAACGTCATCAGACAAACCCTTCCACTGGTCATAATACTTTACACGGCCCGTAGAAAGGTCTCTTAAAAGTCATCCCCAGATTTGTAGAAGGAATCTATAAAGCCCCGAATGTGGGCCGCAGAAGTGCATACGGGTCGTAAAAGTTATTCGTAGAGCCTGCCGATCTAGTTATTCTATTTTGATTTGGTTTTGTATTTTAAATACAATAAATAAATTTTTAGGTTATTTTTCCTAGAGAAGATTAGAGAGGCGGTAAGAAAGAGTGAAAAACATTGGGAGACACCTGTGAAATAATATTTTGTGATTTTAATTCATACTTGTGATTTCCATTGAAGAGATTGGATTTCTTGTTCTTAATTTCATTTGTGTAAATGCTTAATTATGCTATTCAATATCATGAATCTTGCATCTACACTTATCATATGTAGCTAAATTCACAACTAGAATTGTGGGAAACATAAAGAACTAACTCAATAAAATCAGATAATTCATGATTCTTGGAAAGTGTGTATGCATGTATTGATTATTTCTCTTCATTTTAACTACTTTTTAATGGTGGTCAACGTTAAAACTCACCTAGTGTTATTGACTGGATCAAGGTAGTAATGAATAGAATAAAAGATTAATTAAAAAGATTTGATTGATGTTTCTCGTCTAATCAACCAAATTGGATCAAAGGGAGGTTGTATTGGGACAATAGGTAAGGGTTAGTAATGTCACACTGCAGAGATGAATCAAATCCTGCAGTAAAATTTACCTCTCACCTGGATCAAAGGGTTTGGTAAACTTAACTTACGGTTCTGCATCTAGACACTAGAAAAGGTCACAATTATTTGGTAATACTAAGTTAGGGAATCATGGGGAACAAAATACCCTAGTTACTTCTTCTACTGATTTCACAACACTAGCACTAGTTTAGGTTTATCTTATCGCAGTTACAACCCCCCCTCTTTCGGGAGATAAGTAGGTTAATTACCCCACTTTGCTTTGAATTATTCTGGAGTTTACCATATTCTTTGTAGGTTTAATCCTAACCTTGGTTAGTCTATATTACTTGAGAACAATTTCTTTAACCTTCAAAAAAGAAGTGTAGCTTGGGCGACATCAAGTATTTTTGCGCCGTTACTGGGGAATACGGCTAGACTTATTTAATTCAAGTAGTTTGGGAAACAATCCTTATTTCCCTAATTTTACATTTTCATTGTTTTTGTTTCGTTTCAACGTATAGGTGTAGTGTATGAACAATACTTGAAGTCGAGAAAATCCCCTGACTCCATTTGACCCTGAGATCCAAAGGACGCTAAGGAGAATGACCCAAGATAATACAAACAAACCTGCAAATGATCTGGTGAATGCAGCATTAAACCCAAATAATGATAACAAAAACTCCCACCGCCACAGGTTCTCTAAGCCACAGCTAATCAATAGAATCAATATCGGCTTGACCCTATGGCGATGGATGTAACATGAGCTATTATGTTCCCTCCATTATCGGATGACACAAAGTTCGTCGTGCCAAGTGGGTTGCTCCAAATGATCTAGAATCACGGGTTGTTCATAGGCCAACCATCGGAGGATCCGCATAACCATCTACACAATGTTGTGTTTGTTTATAAGAGGATGATGGTAAACACGAATCTATTTATGGATGTCATTAGGCTCCATGTTTTCCCACTTTCTCTCACAGGTAATGCAACACTATGATTATCTGAGCTCCCACAGAGTTCAATCACCACCTAGGCAGAGTTGCAGAAGGCCTTTTTGGAAAGGTTCTTCCCGATATCAAAGAAGTTGAAGTTGAAGGCTTAGATCAACAACTTCGAGCAAGTGTCTAGTGATTTTCTTAGTACCGCGTGAGAGAGATTCACAAAATGTTTGAGGAGTGTCCCAGACCACAAGATCATTGATAAAGCCCTATTGGAGATCTTTTACCTAGCCCTGGACGAGAATAGCCAAGTTGTTACTGACACTATCATGGAGGCTCATTTATAGATCAACCATTTTAGGAGGTTGCATAAAGGATGAAAAGAGTGGTCAATACAAATCAAGCATGGGGGACGAGATATAAGTCAACTACAAAAAGCTCGTTGTCAGTCAGTACTAGTTTGGCGCAACTTGCGCAAGTAAGGAGGTGATGCAAGAGCTTGCTCAAATTAATACCAATGTGGCATTGTTGATGAAGCATAACCAAGAATGTGTAAATGCAGTATCTCATCAATCTTCACGACCACCCATGTATGAGGAGCCTTATTATAAGGAGGACACTTGCTTCGTACCAGATCAAATGGCGAGTTTCTTGACCAACGCCCAAGGGTCCAATTAGGACTATTGGCATCAAGGTTAAGGAAACTAAGGTTAGAACTACAACAGGTATGGAGCCTTCTGAGACAATAATCGTGGAGGTTACTATGACAAAAATAGGGGGCCAGGACAGAAATGTTAATTGGGGATGTAGAGATGGCTACAGAAATGGTTTGTACGTTCCACCACATAATCGAGATTTTGGGACTGGCAGCTCTAGAGTTGAGGAGATGTTTGATCGCGTATTGAAGAAGGTTGATGCTTAGGATGAGACATTAAAGGGGATAAAGTATGATATCTCTAGTATTAATCATAACATTGAGTCTCATTTTGTCGCTATCAAGCAACTGGAGCAACAGTTCGGTCAGATGTCAACTCAACTAAACCAATTCCAGAAAGGTACATTGTCCAACAACACAATTCAAAATCCTAAGAATGAGGGACAGTGTATGGCAGTGACTACACATGGTGGCAAATAAACTATTGACCCTTTAATACCGGTTGATGATGATAATGTTCGTGAGGAGATAGTTGAGAGTAAGAATGCTGAGATTAGAGATGTTCGTGATAAGGATGGGGAAAGTGATGTAGCGCTAATGCCATAGAGGTTGAAAGTCATTCCTCAACCTCCTCCTTCCTTCCCTCAGAGACTCAAAAAGAAGGAGAAGGAAGGAAAATTCAAGTACGTCCTCTCCATGATGAAACAACTCTCCATCAACATCTCTTTGATTGAAGCATTGGAGAAGATGCCCGTATACATAAAGTTCACGAAGGACTTGGTCACAAAAAAACATACTATGAGTCAGGAGCTCTCCCAAGAGCTTCAGCACTGTATTATGATATCCACAAGATCCTTAGTGCAAAAGCGAGAGAATACCAGAGCATTCACCATTCCCTACACCATAAGAGACGTTAAGTTCGCTATAGCACTATGTGATCTAGGTGCTAACATAAATTTGATGCCCCTTACATTTTTCAAGAAGCTAGGACTGAGAACCCCTACTCTTATGAGCATGCGATTGTTGATGGATGACAGGACAATAATGAAGCTTGTAGGGATATTATATGATATTTTTGTCAAAGTTAAGAAATTCATATTCCCTGTAGACTTTATGATCCTAGATTACGAGGTTGACTTCGAAGTCCCAATCATCTTGAGAAGGCCTTTTCTAGCCACTAGGTGAGCTCTGGTAGATATGGAATCAGGTCAACTCAAGTTTCAATTGAATGATGAAGAAGTCATCTTCAACATCTGTCAGTCGATGAAGAGGCCAAAAGAGTTAAAGATGGAGGTTTGGGCCATTGATGAAGTTTGAGTAATCAAGTGGTCCAAGTCATTCCGCGATAACAAATTAGGCACTACTTGGGAGGCAACCCAAGAACACTGGCGCTTAGACGCTCAAGTATGTTTTCTTTTAACCCTTGTATTTTATGATTATATCTTTATGCATTAGAGATAATGCACATCTTTTTCGATGAGGTATGATAGTTATAGGCCTCAGTGAAGTCTAAGAAGCTATGGCCTATAACTATCCCAATATTTTGAGTTCGAGGGGTTTTCTTGCCTATGTTTTTTCCTCAAGGACATTTACTTTTTGTTGAAGAGGCATGTTTAGGATGTATAGGTAGTATTAGTAGCATATTGTACTTAAGTCTATGACATATGTTTATTTTTATTAAAAAATGATACCCACTAGAAACTTTTTGTTTTTAGGTAGTCTTGATAACATCCATATGATCTTGATTAATTGACAGTGCTTGTTCTGATAAGTGAGGTGTAATTGTGATAAAAAGCATGATTTAAGAGTCTGAGTTGGTAGTGTAATCAGTATCATATGTGTGAGCTTATTTGCATGATTCCCATACTATATTTTAATTCAGAACTTACCCTGTTACTCTGACTTAGACCGTAGGTTAGTTGGTTAGGAAAGGATCTTAGGTCATTGTTCATATTAGTCCACTTAGCCTAAATGACCAACCAAATGCTTGATGTATCCTGTTATTCGAATATTTGAGTCATATGTGTACCTTTTTCTTTGTAGACACCTAAGTAACCAAGCCTTGTTGATTTTGAAATCCTCAAATTGGCCCTATTCCTTCCTTGAACATTATGCACCTTGACTAAAGCAAAACACCTAAGTTGAGGGTGGCTACCAAAAGTGGCCCTGATTCGTAGGTTGGATATTATGCACCTCAATTCAGGCCAAAAACCTAAGTTGAGGGTGGCTAATATAAAGGAGGTCAAAACAAATATGGTGGAAGTCAGTGATACATGAAATAAGGGAAAAATATGCTATGGGTTCCAGGAAAGATGAAAAGATGCATTAACAATGAGCTACAAAGAAAAAGAATGTAAAAAATAAAAAGGTAATGAGCTAAGAACTAGATAAGGTACCCAGAAAATCTTGAAATACGAGAAGGGGAGAATAAGTTGGCAATACCAATATTGATAGGGCAAAAGTGTAGAGAACGCAGTATCAAGGAGGACCTTTAGTCACTATATTCCCAAAACATCATACCAAAGCCCCTTGAGCCTATGTTACAAGCCTAGAAAGTCCTAGAGTGATCCTAGTCCAAATAATCAAAAGTCATAGTCGTGAGTATAGGGGCAAGCATATGCTATTGAGCACAGTGTTCGAATATCTATTGTGAGAGTGAGTAATTTTTGTGTAGTCCCAAGCATTAAATCTGACAATACTATTATGAGAGGGATATGAGACTTCTTTGTGTGAGGGCACTTGCATTACACTGTTGATTTTAGGCTAGTTCAGTGATTGTTACTTATTGTTGGTTACCTTACTTGTCATAGTTGCACTGTCACATGTATTGACCTGCATTGATTTGTTTGATGACTATCTGATATGCACTAATGAGTTGGTTTGGGTGTTTGAACTTGATTTTTGAGATAATGTATGCCAGTTAACTAAGGTCTATGTGTTACTATACTGCTTATGTAGATTGAGTCTATTGCTTGAGGACAAGCAACAATTTTAAGTTGAGGGTATTGATGTGTTATCGAAATAGAACACTTTTGATGCTTAAAATTTAGAATTTTATTTGTTCTCAAAACGATATTTGTGGGTTTGATGTGTTTTTATGTTTGTTTTGCAGAATTATAGGGTTTGGCTTGATTTTAGGCTAAGTGTGCAAAGGCTTCAATATTTGCTACTCTACGACACCCTTTAAGGGTCGTGGAAGTTTCCACGAGCCGTAAAGTTGGTTTTGTAGGAAATTTCAGTGGAGGAGAGATTTGTTGAAGATGAATCTACGAACATGCAAATGAGTCGTACAATACTCTACGAGTTATAGATGGTTGTCGTACCCTAAGGATCAGAAAGTGGAGAATTGCTAAAAAGTCATTAGACAAACCCTTCCATGGGTCGTAAAATTTTACATGGCCCATAGATAGATCTCGTAAAAGTCACCTCAGATTTGCAGAAGGAATCAGCGAAGCCCCGACTACGGGTTATAGAATCGTATACAGGTCGTAGAAGTTGCTCGTAGAGCCTACCAACCTAGTTATCCTATTTTAATTTAGTTTTGTATTTTAAATATTATAAATAGGTTTCTAGGTTATTTTTCGTAGAGAAGATCAAAGAGGTGGTAAGAAAGAGTGAAAAACACTAAGAGACACTTGTGAAATAATATTTTGTGATCTTAATTCATACTTGTGATTTCTATTGAAGAGCTTGAATTTCTTGTTCTTAATTTCATTCATGTAAGTACTTAATTATGCTATTCAATATCATAATTCTTGTATCTACATTGATCATGAGTAGCTAAATTCACAACTAGGGTTGTGAGAGCCATGAAGAACTAACTCAGTAAAATTGGATAATTCATGATTTTTGGAAAATATGTATGCATGTATTGATTATTTCTCTTCATTTTAACTACTTTTTAACGGTGGTCAACGTTAGAACTCACCTAGTGTTACTGACTGGATCAAGGTAGTAATGAATAGGAAAAGAGAATAATTAACGAGATTCAATTGATGTTTTCTCATTTAATCAACCAAACTGAATCAAGGGGAGGTTGTACTGGGACAACAGGTAAGGGTTAGTAATGTCACACTTAGAGATGGATCAAATCCCACATTCAAATTTACCACTCACCTGGATCAAAGGGTTTGGTAAACTTAACTTATCGTTCTGCATCTATACACTAGAAAAGGTCACGATTATCTAATAATACTGAGTTAGGGAATCATGGGGAACACAATACCCTAGTTACTTCTTCTACTGATTTCACAATACTAGCACTAGTTTAGGTTTATCTTATTGTAGTTACAACCCTTCCCCCCCCCCCCCCTTTCGAGAGATAAGTAGGTTAATTGCCCCACTTTGGTTTGAATTATTCTAGAGTCTACCATATTCTTTGTGGATTTGACTCTAACCTTGGTTAGGTTATATTACTTGACAACCACCATTTTAACCTTCAAAAAGGAGGTGTAGCTTAGGTGATATCAACCCGCCCCTTAGTCCTTATTTTCTATGTGAATCCATGCAAATCCCTTTCCCTATGACATCCCCATAGCTTGAGTCCAAAGCCCCATTACTATTTGAATTATTTGTTTGTTGTTCAATTATGCGCTTCCGAATCAATGATGTGCATGTGCATGTTATGAGGCTTGTTTAGGGACTCTCGGGTTTCTATTCACCATGTCAGGTCGGGGCCCTAGGTCTAGATCATGATAAGCCTGGTCCCTATCGACCTTTCTATGTTATTATTTCCTGAGCTAATGTCTGAATAGCCTGTCCGAGCTTGGAATTAGAGATATCAGCTTGTGGCAGCTACTCAGCACACATGACTGGGCCTCTTGGCCCCTCAGGAACATGTGACCTGCGCTGATTGACATTCTTTCTGGCAAGGCTTCCTCTACCCCTAGCTTTTGTGGGACGTCCAATGGCTTTTCTAGGAGGCATAATTTTGAGAACAACGTGAGTACATGAGTTAAAAGAGATTGTATAGCATTAAACTCTGAAGCACAAAATAGAATGCCAAAATAAGGTCAACACTTCCTAATGTTATATAGCCTCCCTATAATGGATGTGTCACGTTTCACACCAATAATAAGGACTTTACTAAACATGGCTTCATAGACTCTTTAAGACACTTGAACTTTGGGTTCTGATACCAAATTTGTCACTTCTCGAGCATATACCCTAGACATGGCTAGCACTCAAAAATTATTTCTAGCCCCAAGTGAACCATTTGGCTTGGCTATCTTATTTAGGGGAAGATTTAAATACTGAGTGTGGCTAGAATATAATAACTACAATCTAGACTAAAGTCTCAATAAAACTTAGGAAAACAAAGATGTCTTAACAGTAAACTAAATGAGAGAACTGAAATGTTGTTCAACTAATCTATGAAGCCTCTAGGGATTGACTCTGAAACAAATATCATTTAGGCACACAACTATCATAACCGAGATAAATAAATAGAAATAAAGGCATTAAGACACCTCAAACTGCAAAGAGGTCTCACCAATAGCAGAATAGAGATCTAAATCGACAGCAATGTCTACTAAGGAACTCGCTCACCTGTGTGTACGTTATAAAAAGATGCAGGTCCAAAGGATGTCAGTACATGAAATGTACAAGCAGGTAATAAGGCCAAAACAGGAACTCAAGATGGAATGCTCAACTTAAAAGTAATTCAGTAATAAAAGTAATGTAGTGTAAATAAAGGCTTTATTTTAATGCATAAATGAATGTAAATATATATATGTGTGTTTGTATGTGTAGAAAAAATGTATACTTTAACTTGGAGAGTTTCTCTAACTTACAATCATCACTATGAGCTTTGTGATGATACAACATCTTGCCCACATTGTTAAGGCCATCCCATACCTTTCTAGAGTAAAGGGCGAACTCATGGATCCAACTAACTTTGCCTTCTCAGATGCATATGAGGAGTTGTACAATTTGGTACAACCCTATCCTATGTTGACTACATTGGTTATGAGGTTGGAGTTATCTGAACTTGTACCCACATCGATGCTCAATACTATCTCAAACTTATAATTAATTGTGCTCATACTTAGAGATTTAAATTTTCTCAGTCATCTCTTTAAGCTTTTGAAACTCAGTTCATCTTTAGCTCTTTTCAAACTTGTCAAATCTCTTCAATGGCTTTGATCTCAACTCAATATAATACAAAATATATCAAAGTATTTCTCAACTTCAAGTGCAAAATAAGGTTTATAGATACTCATCAATATACTCCAACATAATTGAAGATAATACTTTACTCAACTCATCTATGTGATTTCTTTGGGAAGCATGTATAATGCAAAACTAGTTCATGAATTTTCTACTCAACTTTACTTTATGATAATAAAATAATACTTCAAAATTCATCACAAAGCAACATATGCATGAGTTTTTAGAATTTATACCCAAAACTAAAAAATGAGACTTTACTCAATTTGGAGTATAACTTTGTGAGAATAAAGGATCATTAAAATACTGAAACAGTCTAAATTTTGAAGTTTGGGATCCTTACATACCTGAGCACAAAGTTTCTCTTTAGAATCTTGAAGAACTTGATCAATCCTAACCCTTCTCTTTTCTCCTTAATCGTTTTTCTCTGAATACAGTACGTAAATTTGAGGGAAATTGTACTTAGGGAACTGATATTGGGGCGAAAATAGCTTTAAAATGACGAGGTTTTAGTCTATGGGGAGTGGAGAAAAGATGAAAATGTCTTTACTTAAAACTGAAAATTAGCACTGTAATGGAGCAAGTCCGCAACGCGAACTTGTTTCATTTCAATTCATTTTTTTACAGAACACATAAAACTCACTCGTGCAATGCGTTTTATGAACAATGATAAAAATTAAATTATGATGGGACAGGTCCGCAACGGACCTGTCGCGCACTCTTCTGGTTAAACAATTTTTCCACAAAAAATTATATTTCGAATTTCTTAGCTAAAAATTTCACCGAAATCATATTTATACTTATTTTTTGAACCCCTTTCAATATTCCAACCCAATTTTAGCTAAACCAACTTGGAATGTTACATTTTATTTTGGGAAGGATATGTTGAAATTTAGGAAACGTAAGGATAAAATAGCACTTCCTCTAGTTTATATTAAATAATAAATTGTTGGGGTTATGTCATATTCATTAGGAAAAAAAATTACAACATAAATAAAATGTTACTTCCAGTATTGTTCTTTTGATTATTTTCAAACTATTTTTCTAAAAAATATAAAACAGGTAAGAGCCTCATCAAATAAAGGATAAATATAAAAAAAATTACAATACTTTTGTTGAAGTTTGAACAGTTAAGTTATTTTGGATTATGTAAAAAATTTCAACAATTCACTTAATAGGGATTAAATTGGTCAAAGTAAAAGTAGTCATACGCCCAATTAATTAATGACTTTTGGTTCAGGTTATAATTAAACTTAGTCAAACAGTGAGTTGTATTACTTGTAACTTATGTATATATTGTTAACCATGGTTTAGAAGAAGGTAGAATTATATGGTGGATGAAGTACTCCTGTCCGCTAAATCACAAGACAAAAAGGGCACAAGACAGATGTTCCCTACGGTGACCTGCATACTTATTACTGTGACACATGCTCATATTTAAGTTTTCATTTTTTTGTAGTAGCATCTATAAAGTTGAACAAGTCTTTCAATTCCAAAACCATATATAGAGTAATCCTATTCAATTATGTTTCCTACCTCTTTACACAATTATCATTTTTCTTTTGATCACATCAGCCAATATAATTAACATTTGCAAGCATACATGGGTGCTGGTATTTCTGGCTTGTTGGATGATGAGAAACTAACCAGTGGTCGACCTTCAAAGACTGGGCTTGGAGACTTGCCAGAAAACTGTCTAGCTTTGGTCCTTACCCATCTGGACCCAATTGAGATCTGTAAAATGGGTGGAGTCAATAGGACATTCCGTCAAGCTTCATTGACTGACCTTGTCTGGGAGCAAAAGTTGCCTCAAAATTATCAAATTCTTGTCAAAAATTATCACTTGAACGACGATGAGTCTTGTACCTTAACCAAGAAACAGATGTTTGCTAGTTTGTGTCGTCCCAGTCACTTTGGGAGTAGCAGTAACAAGGTGCCTGCACATCACTCTTCTTACTCCATATGTTATTCTTCTTATATATAATCTATTCTTTTCAAATTCCTTCAGTTTTTTGGTGTAGGAAAAATTTATTTAACTAATCAAACAGAATAATCATATACTTGTTATAATGTTTTTAGAATAAAAAATAATATTAATTTAGACTAACATTTTAAGATTTGTTTTCTATTTATATTGATATGAAAAAAATTACAATTATAGTATTTTGTGCATATCTTTTGAATTTTTTCTAAAAATTTTAATTTTAAAAGTGCAATTTATAGTATAAAAAACATGAATCATACCCTAAAAGATATTATTCCAAAGAAGAGAATTTCACAGATATTTTTCAAGAAAAAGGAAACCTTTTCTTATTCTGTATTTCAGAAAGGAACATAGACGGATCGGAGTTGCGTCTTTTTCCTCTTTTTTAATTTAATTATATTTATATTTATTAAATTATCTGAACAAGAAATTGACTTAATGGGGATGGAGATATTAATGTTTAAGTGTTCAAATTTCCCATCCGATAAATTATATATTATTATTATTATTATTATGGAATTGCTAGGGATGGAGATATTAATGTTTAATTGTTGGCAGGTATTTTGGATGGAAAAGAATAGAGGGATGTGTGTTTGTATATCATGGAAGGATATGAAGATAACAGGCATAGAAGACCGCAGATATTGGAGCCATATCTCATCTGATGAATCGAGGTTTGTCCATTTCCCACTTCCAATTCAAGTAATACTTGGTCCCATTTTAGTCAAGGTTATGGCACATGAATGTTGAACAAAGAGATATTTGAAGAAAATACCGTGGAATTTTGGGTGTAAGAAAGAGATTGCTTGAGAAAAAAATGAAGTCCATCCATTATATTGCAAGGCTTTTTTTTAGAGCTTGTTTGGCTTAGCTTAAAAAGCTGGTCAAACAAGCTTTTAAGTTTTTTTTATCTTATAAAAGTATTTGGTAATTTTTAAAGTAACTTAAAAAAAGGTTAAAATTTGCTTAAAATAAGTTAAAAGTTAGAAGTTGGGGTTTCCCAACTTTTTATTTTCAGCTTATAAGTTCTTATTGCTTGACCAAAAAAAATTATCTTATTGCCCTAAATATTTTTTCATAATACCAAAAATGTCTTTAAGTAAATAACCCTAATATTCTCTTCCTTCTCCGTTCTTTCAACGTAAAATAGCGAGAGCCCAATCAGTACTTGCGCCGCTGCTCTCCTCATCACTTCTCTCTGGGATCTCTCTTGAAAAAACTTGGATTTTCTTCCTCTTAAATCATGTTTCCAATTCGATCAGAAAAAAAAAGAGTTGATCTACCGTAAAAAAAGGTCCAAATTTGTATATTGAAATATATATATATATATATATATATATATATACACATTCTATTTATAAATAATTTATTATTGCAGAAAAATATTAATATGATAGATAATAACTATTACTCATAAACAAAATGAAAAGACATTTTAAAATTCTCATGTGATCTATCCAAATTACATATTTTATAACGTAAAAATAAATTGTATATATAAAATTTACATAAATAATAAGTTCATTTTGGATTTGAATTAAAATATAAATTTATTTTACTTTATTTTTTAGACAAAAAAATCTTAAAATAATTAGTTTTTATAATGTTAACAGTTTGAAGGGTATTTTAGACATTTTTAATTAAAAAAGTGTTTAACAACACTTATGAGTCAAACACATCAATAACTTTTTTTCAGCTATAACACTTTTATCCAAACATATAACTGCTTATTTTTCAAATAATTTCAGCACTTTAAAAAGTACTTCCAAACTACTTTTTAAAAAGCTTTTTTTTTTTTAGCTAAGCCAAACGGGTTAATCTTTCATATTTAATGCATGTTGTTTTGACTTTACTGGTTTCTTACTTTCTTTGATACGGGAGGAAGAAATTTACTGGCCAGCAGATGCAATTTGACATTTGAACCAAAATGAATTGTATGGTTTTACCTAAAAGAATTATTTGCTGGCCCAGTGAGTTACTTTTTTATCACCTAAAGATTTAAGTTACCCGATATAGTGTGAATATGCATAAGTTTTAGAAAGCGTATATCGCTGGCTTTTAAGAATTCAACTAATTAATCATATGCTTGAGAAATCCTTTACAAGATTATATATAGTCTCATCAATGTAAAAAACGTGGTATATATATAATTCTCAATTAAGTACGTTTTCCGGACACCAACCATACACAAGATAATGGTGGACCCACTTTTATGTATTATGACTTATGACTAGCTACCACCTTCTATTTATTTTTCGTCAACTTATCGATTCAATTGTATATTGACAGGTTCAACACATTTGCATTTCTCAAACAAATATGGTGGGTGGAAGTGGAGGGGAACTTAGAATTTGAATTCCCAGCGGGATATTACAGTGTATTCTTTCGTCTTCAGCTGGGAAAAACGTCGAGAAGACTAGGCCGACAAATCTGCACCGTGGATCAAGTCCACGGCTGGAATATCAAACCTGTCCAATTTCAACTGTCCACATCAAACGGTCAGCAGGCAACTGCACAATATTACTTGAATGAGCCAGGAAAGTGGATAAACCATCATGTTGGAGATTTTGTTGTGGACAAGTACACTAGCATGCCAACAAAGTTAAAGTTCTCAATGACTCAAATTGATTGCACTCATACTAAAGGTGGTCTTTGCTTGGACTCTGTCCTTATCATCCCTGCTGAAATTGTAGGGAATAGAATTGATGTAAGTATGTGAGTCACATTGTGGAGTGTGACTTAGCAATTAATGAAATGTACATGTAACAATTATGAAAGATGAGGATTTAAATGTTAGTAGCGCAAAAGTTATTGAGTAATTTTTTCTCATTCCTTAAACTTGAACTATTCGGTAATTGTAGCAAGCAAAGACGCATTTAGAATTAGATTTAAGATTCAATAATGTGTTGAGTTTTTAAGATTTTCAACATTAAACTAAATTCTTCTTAATGTTAAAGTTTAGTTATGTGTTCAGGTCTAATATTTATTTGTTTTTTTAGTAAATCTTTACTTATATACATCTTATAGGCCAAACACATACACCACTTTTTTTAATTTATCCTTAAATGTTATTTTGACACTATAATTCAACTTTGTTTCACTTCAACCCTCCAACTCTATTTTCCATTGATAATTGAGTGCTTCATCTCATGAGGGTGGGGATTTGGGAACTATTGTTGGGTTAAATTATAGGTTAAGGACTTAAAATTGTTTTGAAGAAATGACTATGAGAGTAATTTTTTGAAAAAATAAACATAAGAAAAAATTAACTAAATACACAATATATTTTTTTCATATTTTCTAAAAATTCTTATCATTTGAAAAAATTTCAAAAATTTCTTATTTTCTTCTCTCTCTTCAATTATTCGATATATAACCCCTCACTTCTCATTCCTTTTTTAACTATACTAAAATCACACCTAAATTAAAGGCTCCATTTATAAAATTTAGTTTATAACTATCTTTTCCTTGATTTTTTCATTTGTTTACAACTATCTTCTCCAATGATTTTCTCATTTTCTATTGAAATATAATGATAACTTATTAAATCTTTTAATTTGTCACAAGTACAGGGAATGATTTTTTGCACTAGAACATCATTTACTAGATTACTTCATCATCCAACAAAAAGAAAAAACTGTCTGAAAAATTGAAGTTTGAAGGCATTCAAGAAAAAAGGTTTAAATCTGACATTCATCTTATTTTATGATACATATAGATTCTCATTCATCTTTTAGCATTGGTCTTACCCAATTAATCCAAATTATTGATGGCTCTGATAAGAACATTGAGTTGAGATCTATATTTGACGCCAATGTTGAAAGTGAAAAAAAGTTGCAGGAGTTAATAATTGAAGAAAAAGATATAAACAAATTTTAAAATTTGGTAATTGATGAACTAGAAAGAAAAAAGGGATGTAGAAGAAAAATTGTTATGATCTGGAATAAATAGAGAAGAAAAAAATTAAAATTTGAATTGTTCAAAATTATTACTATTTTGGGAGATATTGATGTCAACTTGTTTTTGCATGATTTGTGGAACTGAAATTTAATTTAATATTATTTTTTTAGCATAATAGCCAATAAGGTAATGTATGAACAAGCTATGTATTAGGCAAATATAATGGGATGTATCCAAAATTCATTAATTTTTTTAAAAAAATATAATTTAAAAAAGAATATAAATAAAATATAATTAGCTCTAAACACTATGAAATTTATGTAATTTATAAATAAAAATATTACAAATGTTTCCTTTTTTACTTCTATTGGGGTTGAGTTGACCGTGATGACATGGAGAAAACAAAATATGTGGCTTTATTTAGTTAGATGATCTTTTAGCTTTTTCTAGATTTATTTATCTAGTATGCATTGAACAGTACTTATACTAATTATAAAAAAATATTTTAAATGGTACATGAAAAATAAAGTTGAAGAGTAAAAATGAAATAATGTTGAGTTAAAATGTTAAAATGATATTTAGGATAAATTAAATAAAGAAGTTATGTATGTGTTGACCTATCTTATATATATATATTTCATGTTGAAAATTATGAATTCTAATGAACTGCAATCGATAAACTAAGTTCGCCCATGATGCAATTAATATTTATTGAAATAATTAAGATATATACATGTTGATCGCAATTTGAAACAAAAAAAAAAGTAATTATTTGGCTTGCTTACTACTAGGGATGGCAATGGGGCGGTTCGGGGCAGATGCGGGGCGGGTTTAGAGCTATGCGGGGCGGATGCGGGTTTAATGTTATGTGGGGCGGGGAGGGTGCGGGGAGGATTGAAATAACTATTTTTAAAATTAATGCGGGGTAGGTTCAAAAAACCAAATAATAATTCGAAGAAAATTAAATATTTGTAATTAGTAAAAATCAAAGATATAAACTTTTTATATTAAACATTGACTTTAA
>JBCEWC010001087.1:0-44666 GCA_038996855.1 Solanum aculeatissimum
ACATTAGTGCTACACTAACATATTAGTGCTCCACTTAAAACAATTAGTGTTCCACTTAAACAATTAAATATTCAACAGAACTCAAATTTCTATTCATCTACCAACCTAATTTAAGACATTACTGTAGAGGCAGAATCTAGTAAAGCTCCAATCTTTGAGCAGACAAATGTGTCCCCTAAATCTTGATTCTGCTTGCTTCATATTTCTTTGTTAATCATGTTAACGGCCATTAATTCACACTCTTCTCTGAGCTGCCGGTACTTTAAAACCCAATTCTTCGTTCCCAAATCCTTACCTTTGGCTCTTTCCTTTCAACTTCAATCTAGGCAAGGCTCTATATTTCTCTTCTCTAAGAAAGACATCTTTATTTAGTTATAACCTTTTATTTGTATCTAAGGTGTGTAAATTCTTTCAGGAATCTCAAGATCAGTAACTGTCTCTCTCTCAGCAAATCCAACAACCAAAGCACCAATGCATCCGGAGAAGCAGCAGGTGGAACTGACACCCTTCGAATCATATTGGCTGCAGGGGGCACCGGTGGCCATATTTACCCGGCGATTGCCATTGCTGACGACCTCAAAGTTCTCCACCCAAATGCCCAAATTCTCTTTGTCGGACTTCAAACTGGAATGGAGAGCACTGCAGTGCCAACAGCAGGATACTCCTTTGAACCGATTCCTGCCGCACCATTAGGCCGACCCTTTCTCTCCCTCTACAACTTATTCGTCCTCCCTTTTGTTCTCGTCAAATCCCTAATTAAAAGTTCCCAAATACTTAAAGAATTCAAACCCCATTTAGTGATTGGAACTGGCGGGTTTGTTTCATTTCCAACTTGCTTAGCTGCAGGACTCAGAGGCATTAAACTTGCAATTCAAGAACAGAATTCAGTACCCGGAATTGCTAATCGGGTGCTTTCCTTATTTGCCTACAATGTGTTTGTTGCATTTAATTCTAGTGTTGATTGTTTTTGGCAAAAGAGCAAATGCGTGGTCTGTGGAAATCCTGTGAGGTTGTCTTTGAGACAATATGCTTCTAAGGCCGTGGGTAGACGTCATTTCTTTTCAAATGCCGTGGTGGGGAAGGGGGATGGTAAGGTGGTATTGATTCTTGGAGGCTCATTGGGTGCCAATGCACTTAATGTTGCCATGTTGCATTTGTATTCTGAGATGTTAAATGAACGGAAAGACTTGTTTTTGATATGGCAAACCGGGGTCTTAGCATATGATGAGATGGAGAGTCTCGTGAAATTCCATCCCCGTTTATACATTACTCCGTGAGTGCTATTTTTTTTAACAGTTCGATGTCTTTTGTCATTGAGCTGCAGATGTTTTATATCCTGATTATAGACTAGACAATTGTGTATTACTGTATGGCAAATTTTGCATTTCAGACTTCTAAGTTTTCGTTAAGAAAGAGATATCCTTTTTCTCTGTTTTTTATCTGATTTGATCCTAACTTGGTGAAGGTTCTTGCACTCCATGGATTTAGCGTATGCAGCTGCAGACCTTGTTGTGTCTAGAGCTGGAGCAATGATCTGCTCTGAGATCTTAGCTGCTGGGAAACCTAGTATTCTGGTAAGTAAACACATTCTATAGGGTACTAAGATTGCTTACAAATAACCTAGTTGGTGAAAGATCACTAAGTGTTGCCAAAGAAAATATTGGAGGATTGGAATGAACTAAATGAAAACATATAAATGTACAAGCTATTAGCGAAGGTGATAAAGGAATGTAGGAAAAACATTGATGATGATCGTTGTCTATTATGTGCAACTTCAATTTATTATAGAAATTTAATTTTACTAGCTTTGGGCTTGTCCAAAATTGTTCTATCAACATTTTGTATGTTCTAGCTCGTCATGACCTAGTATTATGAAGTAGCTGTGAACTTGATCAGCTGATATTGCTTTCCGTTAGGATTTACATCAGCTAACCGAATTGATTCATGTGTAGTTGATCATTTTGGAAGTGTAGCTTTCTCTACTATTATTGTAAAGAAATTCATGTTTAGCTATATGTAGATGCACCTATTTTTCCTCCTTTGCCTTTACAATTCTGTTACTTCAGATTCCTTGAAATGTTAGTATATTAATCTTGGCAGAACACTTCTTTAGAACTTTTCCTTGAGTTTTTGCAGATACCATCGCCGAATGTGGCTGAAGGACATCAATTTGACAATGCTTGTCTAATGGCTGATTTGGCTGGTTCAAGGGTTATAACTGAAGATGAACTTGACTCTCTTACTCTTAAAAGTTCTATTGAAGAAATTTTAGGTATGGTATTCTGTATTATATGTGAAGAATAATTCTGATTATTGCAGTTCATCAAAAAACAATCTAGACATCATTTTGCTTTCATGGTTTTGTTACCTTTCTTTTTGTCCTCACCTAAATATCAAGGATTTTTATTCTGAACATGAAACTCTGCTATGTCCACACTGTGACAACAATAAGTAAAACTAGAGGGGCTAGAGTTAGAGCATGGTATCAAGGCTATAAATGTACCTGATGTTACCAAGTGGTTTGACTGCAGCTAAGCTCATATTTATGGAGCTTAATACAAGAGACGTGGCAATTTTAGTCTCTAAAGCTATCCTGACATATTACAAATCTGCTAAAAGAGAATGCAGTTACATTTATCAGGCTGCAATTAGTATGACATTCTCCTGATGTCCTCACAGATCAGTAATTACAGAATTTTTGACACGCTTGAGACAGAGAGGGAGGGGGAGATAACCATTATTTAAGATGCGCAGTTGTGTGACTTAAGATTGGTTGGCTTAAGCCTTTATACATGCCTGTCTTTAGTATCCCCATATAAACAAAAATTCACAGAACAGTGAAATAAACAATGGAGCTAGGACACCTTAGTCTCATAAGTGTCACTATAAACAAACAAGAGATCACACACATTGCTTAGTTTCTTTAAGTTGCAGAAGATAATAAGATATATTTGTTCTTCTCTTCGTGGACTTAACGTATCCATGTCATACCTACATCCTACCAGATTGGAATAATAATGTCAGTAATACATAACTTGTCTATTTCTTTTTTTTATTGGTCCTACTTCTTAATTTTTTTGTATATGGAGTGGAGTTGCCTATCATTTTTGCACTTTAGCATTCTCTGCTCTGGACACTGTTAGTTGCTCTTGATACATGTTTGAATTGTTTCCTGAATGATGTTATATATTGTTCTGGTCAGTTCTGCTAGTTATGTAAGAATTATTGCATTGATCCTCCTGATGCAACCTCCCTCGTGTAACGGTTTTTTTTTTTTTTTGCAGATAATGAGAGATTGATGACGGAGATGTCTGAGAGAGCTCTCAAGATTGCTAAGCCAGAGGCATCTGTTGAAATTGCTAAACACCTTCTTTCTTTTGTAAACTCATCAAAGAAATTCTGAATCCTGCTTGCATTTATATGATGAAAATCTTAGTTTCGAACTTCATTTGTGGTATTTATCAATTTATCCCCCTTCTTGCTTATCAATCACAACTACACTCTTAAAGGAAAAATCTCAATTTTGTGTAGAAATCAAGTGAGATATTTTACTTACTGAATGGACATATTTTTCAGAATATGACAGCATTTCTGAGTTTGCAATTTTGCATTAATGTCCTCCACTTAAATGTCCAAGTAATGACATTTTAATTGGACAGAATCTCTTACACTAGTGAGAAGATTTTTGTGTTAGTGATGTTACTCCATTGCGTCTCTTTTTGGTTCACTAATTGGATAAGAAATCAAATAACGTATTTCTGTACGCCAAGGTAATTCTCTCTTTCAAGCATCATCATTTTTCCCAAAAAAAAAGAAAACTATAGGCCGAGTTTAAATTTTCATTTAGATCATATTATAAAGATTACGTGTTAGTCCCAAACAAATAATGATATGAATTATTGATCATATTCTTTTTATTTAAATTTATCTTAAATAAACCTTATGCAAATTGAAATTACTAAAAAAAAATCTGTATTTTCTATTGATATAAAAAATATAATTTTAGGAAAAAAGTTCAACCGGACACGTAACATATGTTGCATGCATATAAATACCCCGGCGTTGAAAAATGAAAGCAACAAATATATAAACGAAGCGGTAATTTAATGCTTACGCATTAATCATTATACTGTTTAAATCCATTCAATGATCGTGTTTCGTCAATCGGATTTCCGTTGGGCGATTCATTCGGCGGCAGCCCTTCCTTCTTTCTCCGCCGCCGGTGCCGTTGGTAGTCCGCCGCAGCGGCTGAGAAGACTCTGCATCAGTGGAAGCGCCGGTGGAGGTAGAAAGACCCCTAAGCCCTCTGTTTGTACGGCAGATGAGCTTCATTACGTTCCTCTTCCCAACAATGAATGGAAACTCGCCCTATGGCGCTACTTGCCTTCACCTCAGGTGCTCTACGTCGGAATCAAACTCTCTGTTCATTTTTATAGAAAAAATATGCATATATACTAAAAGTTTGAATAGATATAAATGTATGGAAATTTGTGCGCAGAGGAGCCGCAGGAATCATCCTCTGTTATTGTTGTCTGGAGTGGGCACTAACGCCATTGGCTATGATCTTGCTCCTGGTGTAAGTCTCTGCTTTTTCTTTCTTCACATCCACCTACATATGTGCCTCTTGTTCATTGAGTAACTGCTTGTGATTTTTCCAGACTTGGTTTTTAGTCTTCTTAAATCTTAATCCTAATATGCAATGCATAAGAATTTATGTATCATTCCTTGGTTCTTAACAGCCAATAAACGAGTGGAGGCCTGATGTTTCGTGAATTTGTCAATTTTTTTTGTTAATTAGCGGACAGGCAAAGGTTGTAGTCCAGAGAATGATGTAGAGTCATCTAAGTTGTTTTGGTTCTTGTGGTGATACAACCTCTGAACTCATTCAAATTCTCAGTCTTGAACCAACTTCTAGCCGCATTTCTTCCATCAACACCATGAAATACATGGAAAAATTGGTCTAATACATTTAAAGCTTTTGATTCGGAAAGTAAAGCATCAACGGGATTTATGATTCAGAGCAATCATACAATACTACCTTGCTCTGGTAATTTTGGCTCTAACCTATCCACTTAACGAAACATGCTAACTTCCACCTCTTGTAGTCTTGGTATCTCCGAGACATTCTTATAACATCATTTTCTCAATCAATGTCTCAAATTAGTGTGAAAGACCTTGAAGATGGCACCACTGTTCTTTTACCTTGGATAATGCGATGGATGTTCCATGATTAACATCTACTAATTAAATGTCTAACAGCCGTGTGTAAATTAGCATACCATCTATGCTTATGGTGATAGTTTCTGACACTTGATTATTGTATATTTACACAATATTGTGCACTTTGTGCCTATCTAATTGCGGAATGCATTAATCTTCTCATACCTTGAGGGTGCGATAGTTTGTTTCCGTTGGCTTTCTTAGATTGATCTCACGACTTTCATCAATCTGTATTTTAAGATACAAGTAAAAAATATCTGTGTGAGCAGATGTGTTAATTGAAAAACTTCCTTCTGATTTTTCCTTTGGTCTGTCTTTAACTTTTAGATAGACATCAGTTTTGTGGTTTAACTTTCAATCAAGAACTTTGGTTCCTCTGCAGTCATCTTTTGCACGATATATGTCTGGGCAAGGATTTGATACTTGGATTCTTGAAGTTCGAGGAGCAGGCTTGAGTGCAAAAAATAGTCCAGAGGAACTTAAGGATCCTCTCCAAGGTACTACAGATTCAAATGGTTCAACTATGACTCATCAGGCAAATAATGTTCTATCAATGGACAAGCTATCCAAATCTGACAACTTGCAAATTTTTGACATATTTTGTCAGGAAAATTTGAGGGTATATCTGAAGAGCTGCTTAGTTCAGCTGATGAAGGTGAGTAACAACGGATAAACAATCGCTTAACATACAAAATAAATCAGGAAAGAAATGGTGAAACTGTAAAACATTTTTGAAAAGGAGATTGCATGGCCATTACATTTATATTTGGAAAAAAATTCAGGTTTACGAGATGCAGCACAATTTTCTGCCATCACTAGCCAACTAAGGGACTTTGGTCACAAACGTGGAGATATTGTTGACAATCGTCAACAACCAATCACTCAGTTTACTGGTTTGCAGAATCGCTTTTCTATTACAATAGAAGATTTCTGGAAACAGCTTCATCTGATTGGGAAGTATAACTGGGACTTTGATCATTATTTGGAGGAAGATGTACCTACAGCGGTGAGGTGACATCTCGTGGCATAGATTTTGAACTGATTGTTCTTTATATCCTTGTGTGTCATATTGAAGCTCCTAGACTATCATATATATGCACTCGACGTGCATTAGTTAGTGCTTCTGTTTTTGCTTATGTAGATGGACTACATAAGGAACCAAAGCAGACCAAAGGATGGAAAGTTGCTTGCTATTGGCCATTCCATGGGAGGTATATTGCTGTATGCAATGCTGTCACAAGACGGTATAACACCTTCTCATCTACCATGACTTCTGCACTTCATAGTTTTAGTTATAGGGGAAAATGGTTGCCAAAGTTAGTCAAATAACCTTTGGATTAATTTCATCAAAGTTGTTTCTCAACAGAGAGAATGATTCATCAGTAATATATATATTGTTAAAACAAAATAACTCCTCGAGAGTCAATTTGACTAGTCTCGCTGTCTCAGAGTTAAGGTCGGAATAAATAAATTCATCCTCAAATTCTGATATTTAAAAACTAAACGAAGTACAAGTTGCACTTCTCCTCATATTTAAATAGTGATATTAGGTCAAAGCTCACTTCGTTTGCTTCTTGAGAAGAAAAAAGTGCCACACATTTTGGGAAAGAGGGACTAAATCTGTAGCTTCATGTAGTATACATATACAGGTTCGTAAATATGTATGGTTATACCAGGTTACAGAGGAAAGTGCACTGAGTTGGCTTCAGTCATCACTTTGGGTTCATCACTGGACTACACTACTTCACGGTCATCCCTGAAAATGCTTATACCCTTAGTAAGTGAAATAAAACACTTCACATGCTGCACTTTAAATGTTTATCTCTGATGTGATGAGAAGAGGATTTTAATTGTTAGTGACTGCACAGGTAGATCCTGCAAAAGCTGTAAATCTTCCAGTTGTTCCACTTGGAGCATTACTCACAGCCATCTATCCTCTTGCATCTTATCCTCCGTATCTCTTATCATGGTTAAATCCTCAGATATCTGCACAAGATATGATGCATCCGGAAATATTTGAGAGACTTGTCTTGAAAAACTTTTGTAAGTATAAGCTAGTTTTCTTTGCCAAAGATCATAATCATCACTGAAAAGAGATGCAAAACATGATTGACTTGTAGGGTGTGTTCAGTAGGATGGAAAATGTTTTCTAGGAAAATAAGTGTGTTTGTTACTTATTTTCTAGTGTTCAGTACACATGCAAAAAAACATTATCCTAAGAGCATTTGTATATAATCTAGACAAATACTATGGGAGGTGATGGTGGAGGATAAGGGGGTGTGGGGTGGTGGAGTGGGGGCTACAGGTGGGGTGGGGGGGTGAAGAGAGGTGTATTGGAAGGTGGAATGTCACTTGTGTAACTTGTTTCCCATATTTCATTAGGGAAGTTATTTTCCTCAATTTTAAGGAACTTATTTTCCTTAGGTTACTTTATTGCTTCTTGCTTTTATGGTTAGTTGCATCCTGATAGTAAACATCTTAAAGAGAAATGATATAATTGGTTCCACCTTAGGTGAATTGTTGACTTTCTGGAAGGGGATAACAAGTGCATGGAATCCTAAACAAGATTGGTATCAACTTATGGCATTACGCAAGAACAACAATATCCAGTAGGCAGTCAAGTTTTTGCACACAGTTCAAGCTAATATAGGAGAATTTGCCTGTGATAGATGTCATTATATGAGAAATCTTGTTTATTTTTCTAAAATATCCACGGTTGTTGATCATCATAGACTGCTATGTCATTGCACAATTGAATCTAACTTTTTACTCGCCAGTATTAGGTCTCATCGCATATTTTCTATCTGAGGACATTACCACAGTTGAATTCAGTTGATAATGTTCTTTTTTTGTTACTTTGTATTATACTTCATTTTAACTCTTAACAACCTTTATCTTGGAAACACTCGTAATTATTGTGGGAAAGATGACTTTGTAGTTATTTCAGAAATTACTTTAGTTTCACAAGCAAACCCTGTCCAGTTGATCCCTGTCCAAGCAGTTTTTGATGAATAAATTGGGTGTGTTTGTCATGTTGTGTTGCGTCAACTGTCTTTGAGATTGTTAGACATTGCTAAATGCTCACCAACTTCTCTCTTAAAGCCTTGAATAGAATCCTCCAAACTGCCCAACACCCCCCCACTAAAAAAGAAAATAAGGAAAGAAATTCTTTGAGTACTTCCATTGCTATTATTCATGAAACATGGTCACATTTTATGCAGGCACTATTCCTGCTAAACTTCTGTCACAGCTATCAACAGCCTTCGAAAAGGGTGGACTACGGAATAGAAGTGGGACTTTCTTTTACAAGGACCATCTTCACAAAACTAAAGTTCCTGTTTTAGCTGTTGCAGGAGACAAAGATCTTATTTGTCCTCCAGAAGCTGTGTATGGTAGAATATCAATTTGTGATTCGTTATCATGCTTACTCACTATTTACCTTCTCCGAGTCATTTCTTTAACCTGACTACTAACTTTTTACTGCCATGTTAACATACTAGAAACTGTCAAGATGATTCCTGAGAACTTGGCTACATATAAAGTTTTTGGTGAACCTCGAGGTCCACACTATGCCCATTATGATATAGTTGGTGGACGAATGGTATGTGATATTGAAATAGTCATTTCCAAAAAATTGCCACACCACCAGTATAAGTTAGTTATAAATATGATGCAATGTAAATGCAGGCATACTATCAAGTATATCCACATATAATTGAATTCCTCAGTCAACATGATATCTATTGATCTCCGCCAGATATAGGATCCTCTGCATCAAGTTCCATGCGAGGGTGTAGCAGATTACTTGACCACCTCTACCACAGTACTCTTAAGTATCATGTGACAGTGGGAGAAGCTGAGCTTGGGATCTTGAGATATATGTAAAAGGCCAGGAGACCATGCAAGCCATCTTAGTAGGAAGTATACGTTCATTGAGTTTCAAAGATGAGTAACTATGAATTATTGTGAGAGCTACAATATTAGGTACAGATTCGGACGAATTCAATAGCTTTTGTATAGACCATGTATTTATATTAGAAAATGCATTAAATGTGTATAAATATTTAATTGCGATCCCTCTATCATTAAATGGTGGGTTTAAGAAATGTGTGGTTGTGAAGCATCAGAAGTTCAATTCACTCGTGAAGCAGCTGTATTTAGGGCCATTGAGGATTTTCTTGGTTTTGATGGTATAGGCATAGAGGAGTTTGCCTGTATTTGTTATAATAAATTGTTTTCTAATCATTTGATTTGACATCATGCCTACTTCTATTCCTCAATCAATATTGATCAGAGGATGAAGGAACAAGGTCCATTTAGTTTGGAGAAACTGATTGGCTGGTAATGACCCACTTTTAGACCTACTGGCACTTAAAAATGATAAGACGGTCGACTCTTTAAATGTTAACATATGATGGTGTCAAGTTTTCGAGTATTTTGACCAAAATACCCACCTCTGAAAATCTACATATACCAGGTGCAGCACTAGTCAATCTGAACCTAACATCTATCCTAGTAGGCTGTACGAGAAAAGTAGAAAATAGAAAGTTTAAGTAAAGAGGAAGAAAGGATAGGGGAGACTAGATTAACTTTTGGCCTTTAATGGATGTGGAGTAGTGGACCTTCCCTCTTTTCCGTTTGTGCTAATAATACTTCATTTGTATCATGTTTCACTTCTCGAGAATTAATATTTTAAGATATGTTTCTTTATCATATTAACATGAGAAGAATTTTTCAAAAACCTCTCTACCTTACTCAAAATAGGGGTAACTATATACTGGGTCTTGTTAACAGAATGGGATCAGGTACCCATTGTATATTAATGTCCTTTGAATCATGTGAAATCATCCAACAATTTCCCCTCTAGCAATAAATTTGGGGGTTGGGGGTGCAAATATAAACAAAGGAACTAAACTGTCACAAACAACCAAAATAAAATAAAATTATACTATAAAGCGCCAAATCACCCTTGACATATAATAGCAGAAACTTATCTGCAATACATGTAAGAGTTGTAAATTTTGTACCATTCAATCACTCTACTCAAACCAGAAGCCTAATACTTTGTGTACCACTCATTTCAATCCAATCCACATTGGATTGCCACTCAAATAACAGAACCATCACTTTCAGTAACAAATAAGTAGAGGATAGAAACACTCTGTAAAGAATTTTCTTGCTTGTAATGATGACAGAAGAAGCTATACAAAGAGACCAACAGGCAACAAGTTCATGAGGGGTGAAATTGTTTTTTGATATCTAGCTATTAGACATAGCTGCAGATTTACAAACTGGACAACTATTTTTTTGACTCAGCCACTGCTTTATGCAACGAATGTGATAGAAGTGTCCACAATCCAGCTTCCCCATCTCATCCTCAGCCTCATATTCCTCCTGTATTTGGAAAAGGGCGAAGTGTCCAACGGTTAGAAAAACCAAAAAAAAAAGTTTTCAAGAAGTAACAAAAATGATGTCTAATGAATTATAGAAATAAACCTGACAGATGGTGCACTGCCTTTCCAATTCTGTGCGGATAAGAGATAAGTTACTCAAAAAGAAAGGTTTGGTTCTTCTAACACATCGAGCAATTTCGTCTTCTCTTAATCCTGTGTTGACATATCCGATTCTGTCACCAAGTTCCAGCAATTCCTGTTTGTTTCAAGGGTGGTCGTTAATTATGGCAATGTGAAATAGAAACAAGGATGGCTAGATTGACAAGGGAATGACTTGCCTCATAGGACATGTTATCCACGTCAAGTCTCCAGTTCCTGTATCGATCAAGACCATCTGTTCTTCCTCCCATAAGACTATTTTGAAGCATCACAATCTGCAATCACACCCCCACAAAGATCATGTATATTATATCCTTAAGATTGGTTTCCATTGTTCCATGGCAGCCGCGCACAATTCAGGAGATAACCGTGATGAAATAAGTCAAACAATTACCAGATTTTCGAAATCTTACGCGAATATTGTCCCACAAAACTGATTAGTCAGATAGAAATCAAATTAAGTAATTTGTTGCTTCTATAAGAACAATTGATACTAGACTCTCAGAATTATGCCAACATCAAACTTTGACAGCATCAAATCAATGATGCTCAAGAGTATCAACTAAGTCATGTGATTTTAGGCGCTTGAGCATTTCCTTGCGCTAAGCATGACCTCTTATTTAATTTTATTTGGCATTCAAAACTAAGTGCTACGATCACAACAAACGGGTGCATCTTCCTAGCTAACCAACATAAATAAGTCAATAAACAATATGATGGGCATCTTCCTAGCTAACCAACATATATGAGACAATAAACAATATGTTGGGCATCTTCCTAGCTAACCAACATAAATAAGTCAATAAATGATATGTTGGGCCATCTTCCTAGCTAACCAGACAAAGAAAAAATGATAAGCAGGATGTATCAGCAGGTAATACTGTCCAGATTGCTGTTTTCCAGTAATAAACTGGACAAAAAGTTAAGCAAAACCCATCTCCTTAACACTGCTTCCTTCTATAGAAAATGACAACTATAAAATAAAAAGATATTCTCAAGACCATTGACATGACAGGTAATGTGGTATAATGGGCTAGATGCTCGCAAGCACCAGAAAACTTACTTTTACTTGGACAGTCACATAGGAATGACAATTTCGCTATTCACGTGATAAACGGCAGCGGAACAGCAAGAGATAACAAATCTATTTGGAAGTAAAGTATGTATATACTCACCTCTGCAAGCCCTTCTGAATAACCATGGCGAGAATGTCGATGATGCCTAGATGCAAATAACTCTATTTGGGAACGTGGTATACCAAGGCTACTTTCTATATCCAGAAAAGGGTTGTCTTCTGGGCTCACCATTCTTCGCATAGGACATGTAGATCGCTGTACAGAAAGGAAGGGAAACAACTGTTAGATTTGCTAGAATTAGCTTACATGTGAACCTTGTAATAAAATTTTATCAAGAATAAAATGTAAACCATGTACATTCACCTATAGATCTACTTGACTGAGGTTATAGCTTAACATATTCATACAGCAGATTCAAAAGTGATAATGGAGAGAAAAAATGAAGCAAACAAGGGCAGGAACGAGATATACAAGCAGAACCAACAACGAGAGATCGAGCAGAAGGATCAGCAAGCAAGACCTTTTTTTATTTGTAGAATGACCAAGCCTGACTTACCAAATAACTTGGAGAATCAATAACTTCAATTCTTTGAGGGAAAGATGTAGTATGCAAGATAAGATATATCAGCAAATGACAAGTCTAAAGGACGTAGTCTCACAAAGCGAGGAGGGATGACATCCTAATCCATTGAGGGGCAACTTCTCCCCCTTTTGTCATCAAGTATCGACTAAGATAAACATTCTAATGAGTTATTTAGAGAACAATATTACTATTGAAACCTAACTTCAGGCTGAAAAGTGGCTTGATCCTGAAATTCAACCTGGTGAAAAAGACGCATCACCAAAAGCCCAAGGGCAGATCCAAAGCTTAAAACTCAATAGGTAATGGTGACGTATGAAACCAAGATCAACAAGTAAGCTCGAATAGTTAGCTAAATGACATAGAATTGCGTACAGGCAACAAACTTGGCCTAGCAATTCTAATGCTGAAGCAATCTAATTTTAGAAAACAGAAAGTAACTAGTACCTCTCTAGGCGTAACCTTGTCACTTTCAGTTCTTCCCCTCCCAGACACGGGCCTTCTTGAAACAACACAATCAACAGAAGCAGCATCAGTAGTTAATCCAATTCCAGGACCACACCAGACATCAGGAACAGCCACACAGCTCGATGATAACGATAACGGTACTGATGAAGACGACGATGATGGGTTGTTCTGGACGGCGTTATTGCAGCCAATGGCTACTCCTCCACCAACGTTAACAGAAGAAGAATTGAGGGATTTGTTCTTGCTGCTGTTCTGCTTTTTCTTCTTGACTCTTTTGGGATCCCAGTCAGCCGAAGTCCTAATCACAGCAGGAACCGACACTTGCGGTGACGCCGTACAACCCAGTCCCCTGAAAGTTGCAAAGTTCTTCTTTTTAGTGGACAACACAGCAGCTGTGCTGGGTGTAGTTTGGTTCTCATGGGTTGGACTTGTAGGCGAAAATGGTGCTAGAAGTAAAGAAGAAATGGTGGGTTTGGTGGAGCGAGTAGAAGATGAAACTGGATCCATATCTTGAGATTCTTGTTGGTTTTGAGTTCTGGGTTTTCTGTATCTAATTTGGTCTGAAATTGTTGAGCTTTCTGAAAATACGACAGGCATGGTTGCTGTGCTCAGTAAAGAGGAAGAAGACAACAATGGAGAATTCAAGATTTTGGTTTTTGTATAGAGAGAGGAGTAATAGGGAGAAGATATTGAAGATAAAAAGGCTGAAACAGAGAGGATGTCAGAGTCAGAGAAGAAGCATTTTAGGAAGAAGGAGAGAAGCACAAGAATGATGAAGTGAGAGGTGAGGAAAAACCGTAAAAGAATATACTCGACTCCACTCTCTTTACTACTTTAATTTAAAATTGTATGGAAAAAGATTTAAACAAAAAAAGAGAGACCCAACAAAATGGCTTTGTGAAATTAGGAGATGATATATGTGAAATTTTATTCATAATCATAATAAAACAAAGCTCCAATTTATGATTTAAAATGAGTGCAAACAAGCTTCAACTAATTTCATATTTAAATACAATTCAACTTCTTCTATTTTTACTTGATGATTATGAATTCTAAGAAAATCAGATTCAATAATTATCAACAACAATAACATATTTAGTGTATCTCATAATATGTAATTTTTATTTTTACTTTTTCTCAAGAGCTCTCGCTTTTTTACTCTTTTGATGACTCGAACTTACAATTTTAATATTGAAAGTAAGAGATGCTTACCATCTGAGTAACTTCTTCTTGCTTGGTAGGGTCATGATATGCAGATCATATTCCTATAATAAAAGTAAAGTGAGGTTATTTTCAATAGACCATCGATTCAATAAAAACAGCATGTAGTATTAAAATTACAGAAATAAATTATTTATGAGTCAACTTTAATATCTTCATAGACTAATAAATGGTCAATGCTCATTTATTAAAATTTTACATATATATCATCTCATAATTCTATTAAATGAATAGGTAATTTAAACCCGGAAAATTATGATAAAAGGAATTAGGATCCAATTAAGCTATTTTCAATATATTATTTATACTTTCTCCTATAAAATATCATTCTACAATCATATAATATGGAAGTAGATAACTTAATTCATTGCTAAGATTCTATCTTATCCTATACTTAGCGCTAATCTTTACTTTTAATACAAAAAGAATTGCAATGACAATTAATTTGTATTACTACCACAAACAAGAAATGCTACTGTGCTAGATGCCAATTCACTTTTTGTTTTTTTCCTTTTCATTTGTTAGTGGATTTTTCTTTTTGAAACAGTCTCTCTATCTCTGTGAAATAATAATAAAATCTGCATATATTGTATTCTTTCTAGACCCCACTTGTAGGATTTCAATTGTTGTTGTTGTATTTGTTAGTGGTTTTTTGAGGAAAAAGGTGAACCAGAAAATAAATGGGGTTTAGGGGGGAGGAATATGAAAAAGATATGTGGGTGGAGGAATTATATTATAGCAAAGAAAGCCTGATATTCCTAATCTCCTATTATCCAACTTTTAATCTCTTTTTTCATAGAAGTAGAGAATAGTAGAATTAGGGAAAAACTTCAGTAACTTTTAAAAACATATAAATATTAAAATATGCAATAATCTTGCATTTAAGTTTTAAGTAAGAATACTTAAAACTTAAATTGACAAATGAGTATATAATCAGGATTAAGAACGAGAGTATGTGAAATAAGATGGGAGTGATCATTATAGTGGACAAGAAAGGAAAATGAGACTGAGATAGTTTCAGTGAGAAGGTATGAGAGGTTATCAGTGATAGATCTACACAGAGGTAGGCCAATTAATAATTGAAAAGAGATAATTAGACAAGATCATATGATATATTTTTATCTCATTGAAGAGTATGATTCTAGATAGAAAGTTAATAGGTACGTAATTGAGTGATTTTCCTATCTTTTTGGAGGAGAGCATGGTTCTAGTTTAGAGCTCCTTATTAATTTCATCTTCGCTCCTTACCAATAATACTAATTATTATTTTTTTCTTTTATTTGGCTATAGCCACCATTGTGCTATCAATATTTTCTTTCATTTGTTACTACTATCACAAGTGGGATCTAAGAAGGATAAAATGTACACAAACCTTATTACTGTCTCATGAAATAGAGTGACTGTTTCGGAAGACTCACATTGAGTTGTTGTGAATGTGTGATTGATTAAGTTAGGTGCAAATGATTAGCATCATTTTGGGTTTGGTGGAGATGCATCAATTTGTCTTCTTTGTTAGCTGCGTGGCTGACTAATCAGCAGAGTTGCAATGAAAATGTTTTGAGCCCTCAAAATTTCCTTTTTCCCTTTACTTTATTTTTATTGATAAAGTAAAATGAAAGGCTTTTCCAAAACAATTAATAGTGCCAACCAAAAGTAGAAAATTAAAAGAAAAAGCAACAAATTGTTTCTGCCATTTTACTACTTCACTTTTAGTCTGAAAGGAACATTTAACAAATTAAGATTTTGACTTAAATTCTAATCAAGCTTCTAATGACACTACCTGTTATCTAATTATTCTGATTTTCTTGAAAATTAAACTATTTTGTTTACATTGTCTTTTCATACAACACTGATCTATTTTTGAGCTTTTAGGATCCAAAATAGTGTGCTTAATTTTGAATCAAACGATAGCTAATCAATCTTACTCGTCAAAAATTATAATTACTTTTAAAACTTCTTTTCCGCCTCAAGTTTTCTCTCCTACATTTCAATCTATTCGTTTTTTTCCTCTTATTTCACATAAATTAAGTATACATTTATGTAATTGGTTACTATTTTTAATTATTACTTTTTTTCTAAAAAAACTTTTTTTTTTAAATCTTGATTAAGGACTATAATAATTAAAAATATTTTCTTGAGTTTATCAATTGCGATACAATATCACACATTCAAACCAAACAATAAAATTATCATTAAATAATGTCAAATCATACTATATCGTATGATATGAAACCATGACAAACCATAAGTCCAAGCATATCCTACACCATTTTATACACTTTTATTTCACATGACACTTTCTTTAACAATTTGAAAACAATTAACTTTTTATTTTAATTTAATCTTTAATGAGAAGATCGTATAGTCTCACAAATGTTAGTATAACAAAATTTACCATCATAAATTTTATAAGTTTTATAATCACATAAATTTTATACTGAAATTGCTAAGTAATTATTTAAAGGAATAATATAAATTCTTTAGAGGGGTCCAGAAATGGAGAATAAGAAAGTCAAGATTTGGCCGAATAGCATCGTAATATCTATTCCGGGCTTCACGTTTACATTTCCTCAAGTGGGAAACAAATACTTCTTAAATTATCATCATGTGATTACAAAAAAGTGTACTCTATTTGTTTGACCTAAAAATATGTCTTCAATCTGAAGCATGAAAAAAATGAAGGAAAATCGTGTCAGTAATCACTTAAAAATATCTTAATTATGTTGTATAATTATAGTTTAAGTAATTACACTTTGTAACTATAGTTATTGCAACGTTTGTATAATTTGCGTAGCATTTGTATACGTTTGTGTAATTCACTGTACAATTCACAGTTTTTGTATAGCATTTATAAATTTCGCTATACAATTTACATTTGCGCACAATATTTGTATAAACCATGTGAATTATACAACACTCAAACTGTAATTGCAGCTAGATATTTGTCGTGAGTCATAATTAATTTAAATTATAACTATGTTAGATAATTAATTAGTATATACTTGTTTATTCACGTATTTTTTTCCTAAAAAAGGGATGAGAGAGATTGCTTTAAGTAATAAATATTTTTCACCTTCAAAAATCAAAATCATAGATTTCAATCATCAAGGAAAATTTTTTAAAAAGAGTAAAAACTCCTAATAAAGGAATTTATTTTAAAAAATAATTAAATTAATATTTGATAATTTTTTAAATATATATAAAATTTAAGTAAAAATTATATACTTCCTCCGTCCAACTTTACTTGACCCCTATTGACTTGGCACAGGGATTAAGAAGTAGTACATGATAGGGGTAATTTTACCAAATCACCCTTTGAATATAATTAATACAATGTATTGAAAAATGTAATAGGAAAATAATTATAATTAATGACAAGGGTAAATTAGAAATTAAGTGTAAAATTATCTCTTGATTTCATAAACTGAACAAGTATTGTTGGACATCCTAAAATAATATATAGGGATCAAATAAAGATGGACAGAGAGAGTATAATTTAAAGTAAATGCATAATCGACCTTCTAGATCGGAGGGGTGGGTCAACCGAGTCCGTGAATTTTGTCTTTGTAATATTGCTGTATGGCTCACAAACGACAGTAAACAGTCTATAGACTCTGTTTTGTTTTTTTTTACAGCTAATTATGAGCAATTTTCCAAAGGAATTTTGGAAAAAAGAAAAAAAAAACAATGTGAAAAATTAAAATTAAGAAAATTTAGAGAGCGCCAAAATAGTGTTTGAAAAATTTAGAAAATTGAGGAGTAAAGTTAGGAGTTGAAAGTGAGAGAAAATTGATAAGTGCAACAGAATTATAAAGAGAAAATAAATTTATTGCTTCTTTACTTTTCTGGTACAACATTTTCTGACATTTGCCTTTTTGACTTTTTTGCTTTATTCCAACATAAATTATATAATTTTAATAGGTAAGAATATAAGAAAAAATTATTGTTATTCTAGACATGTTATAGTATCTGTGGAGCTACTATCATTTAAAAAAAAATATTATGATCTTAAATATACGTTTTTGAGGTGAAGCAATTTATGTAGTTGAAATATATATTAAATAATTATCAATTAAACGATAAAAGCACTCCATATACATACACATATGTTAGGCCTCTATTTCTTTTAGTATAAATGTCTTATGCGAATAAATTTTAAATATTGTAAGTCATCCGTTTAAGTGTTGATTTTGGAATCTCGTTACGTTCATGAGTGTTGGATTTCTGTTTATTGGTTTTCGATGATAAATTTATTAAAAAGAAAAGTATAGTTAAAAAAAGAAAAAATGCAATTTAATGGGCTTTAACTGTATCGCAAGAGGTCCCTAAAGCCTTTGGGCTTTACAGTTTTGAATTTGATGGGCTAATGTTATATTTCCGGGTTAGGCCCACATAAATGATGGACATTTGCTTTCTCATAGATATATACAGAGGAAATACTATAAATAGCTACATAAATTTAACATTATTATCATTAATAGTTACTCTAATTAACGTAATTATGATTAATAGTTATTTTTTTGTGGTTTAGTATGTATGTATCACCTTCCTGCTTTGCTCAATTTCGTTATATCACTGCATACAATCATTATACAACATAAGACCATACTACATTGAAGGTACAAATATATACATACAACATATAATCACCTGTCTAAGACGATACATACAATATATACAGTCGAGGAAGAAGACGACGACCCAGATACATGCTATTCTCTCTTGCATGTCACTGTATTTCAGTGTATCACACTTGTATTTATGAGATAAAGTGTGATACACTGAAAAAATAATGATAATATTAATGCAACTTCAATTTTATATCTTCAACCTTGAATTTTTCTTTGCAAAATTTATCAAATCCACCTCATATATGCATTAAAATTTCTTAAATTTGAAATATGAGCTCTTCGTGCTTGCAAAACAAAACTCATTTAAAACCACTAATAAATTTGAAAATTCGCAATTTAAATTTAAGCTTTGAAGCTTTGTTCCTTAATTACCAATAGAGTTTCTCCTACTTTTTTTTACAGGGAGAGGTAGTGAACAGTTCCTTTTTTTCTTCAAAATTATCGATTTTGAGCTTTGAGATCAATAATAGAGTTATTGCTACATTTGATTTTATCAAGAAAAAAAGTAGAAGTTGAATTTAGTAGAAAAAATTTATTTTAATTTCATCAGACATGAAGTACAAGCTGAATTCAATGGAGAAAAGGAAAATTAACAAAGCACTCGTAGATTTGATTTTAATTTAGTGAGGATATTTACATAAAATATAAATTATAATTATAAATACATATCCCTTATTTTAAATCATACCATAAAAAACTTCACACCAAATCATATCGACTCATATAAAATGAGATTTATTTTCTTTCAAACTCCACACTAACTCATATACAATGAGACAGAGAGTCGGAGAGTGTAACATTTTCATCACGTGACAAAAACTTAAAACCAAACTATTTAAAGGGTCAAACCGTGCACCTTTATGGTTAGTTAAGAAATTAAACCAACTAGGAACCGTAGGATTTGACAACACAACAAATCTTAACCACACGGATTTTACAAAGCCTAGCCCAAGTGGCGACTCTCTAACATGCCATGACTTCATTGAACTAGACCACATAAACAAACAGCAAATTAATGAATCATTAGTTGTCGTTGCCTTTGGAGCTTCGAAAGACTAACGGGGACAGTTATGGATTCCCATTTCTTGGGCCTCACTGCCATTGTTACAGTAACCACTTCCTTTTTTTTTTAATTTTTTTTTGCTATATTCCTTCATGGAGGTTCACTGCTTCTTTGGATTATGATATTTTGTTTTTTCTTTCCCTTTTTTTTGCAGTTGGGTTATCAGTTTTTATTTTTCATTATCACAGCACTCCTCAAGTTTGATAAAGTTACTGACTTTGCGGGTAAGATCATTATTATTATTATCTTCATCAGTGTTTCTTGAATTTTCCTTTTCTAAGTTCCTGAAAATTCAACCTTATCCATAACAAAGAAAGGATTTTTTTTTTTGAGGTTTAGCCCCATTTTAGACTAATTGATTGTTAAGACATGAGGTTTCATTCTTGTACAACTTTGTGTTATTGTTTCTCTTTCTGCTTTTGTTTTTTCCCCTTGTTTTGGTTGAAAGGAGGTAAGCATAGGTGGTGTTCTTTTAACAGTGAATCACAATGTTGTTAATCTGACACTCTTTATCATACATGACTTCTCATTCCATTTGTGGGAATTTGATGATCTATAAACCGTCTTTAATGGGCTATCAGCTCATGTTTGAGCATGATGAACCACTTTGTGCCGACCTGTTGCCAATCCACTTTTCGAGAATGGGAAACTGGAGCACTTTTCCATCAGTGGATGAAGGATCGCAAACATAATGATTTATGATTGACCATGTTCCCTGAAATCCATTTTCATAGAGGGTGTTCTATACGATCTCTTGTTTATAGTAATCTTTGTTCAATTACTGGAACAGTGTGGCACAATCTTTTTATCTGATTCTCTTTCTAATAGCCATCAATCAATTCTTTTAGACAATGCTTTGGAGATACTACTATAACTTAACACCAATATGCAATTTCTTGTTTGTTTTCATCATTGATTTACCTTTCTATAAGCATATTCTTGTTTAATGTGACATTCTGTGCTTCTTTGTGGTACATGTATCCAGGTTTTATAGTATTAAGTTGGTTTATGTAGCCACATTAGCTTCTAGTGTGTGCTTACCAATGATTGGAATAGTTCAGACTAGATATTCCTATAATCTCGGCCATGGTTGGGTTTACACTTCACAAGTTGCATCATTAAACTGGAGGATATTCAATTTTGGCCTTAGATTCATGACAAGGTTACCATAATTGGAGATAGATTCTAGATACCTATGCTAAATGAATCTGTTCCGTATTTACTTTACATCTCTTAACTATCCATTCATTGTAGTAGTATTTGCCCTGGTGCAGCTTTGTTATGACTATCAATCTCTTTGACTTAAATTTATTTTTACTTATTTTGTGCCGGGTTTGGGACGATACTTTCTTACTATTTTTCTGTCAATATTTTCTATACAGGAAGTACGAACTTCATTGTTCTTGCTATTTTGACCTTGGTACTAAAGGGTTCATTGTACACTCGACAGGTAAGATTTTGTATCCATCTTGATTTGGCAATCATTTAGTAATTTGGTTATCTTTGTTAATATTACTGTAGAAAGTTTTTGTTAATCCCAACAAGGATTTTTAGTATTCACTTTTCCTCCAGTACCCTCCTCCCCGAACTCTTTCCCCCTCTTCTATGCCCATATAGTTTTCATCAATTTTCCGGGCGCTTTGCTGTAACAACTACCACTGTTTTAAATGGGACCCATGCATTCGCTGTAAAATTGATATTGGACAGTATTAGCTTTAGAATTTAGGGTATTGTACTTGAGAATGTAATTTTTGAGCTGTTCTTTTATATCTCGCACCTTGTGGAATCATTTTATGTATATTAATCTGCATTTGCTCGAAAATGTAATTGAAAGTGCTCAGGAAATTGTTGGATAGCATTTCATTCTGTTTGATCTTTCTGTCTTTCAGGTGGTTTTGTCTCTATTTGTAGTGATATGGGGCCTTCGACTGGGGCTATTTTTATTAATGAGGTAAGTCCAGCTCTAATTATACTACTAAACTTGTGTATATTCTTTTCTTATTTTGCTTATTGTCATCCTTTGCAAAGATATGATCGAAAAGGAATGAAATGTGTTATCCTTTGCAACGATATAAGAAGCTATCTATTGATACTAATTACAAGGCTCATTCCTCCAAATGATAAATTATGTTGGTTTGCATGGTTGACTTACATTAGCTTTATTTTTACCCTTATTCTTATCAGGATATTACAGTGGGGGGAGGACAGACGTTTTGATGACAAACGTGACAATATTGGAAAACTGGCAATATTTTGGATACTTCAGGTGTTGTTTCCTTTTATCCAACCATCTCGTAAATTGTCTTGCTTTATATTGGTTTTATGCTCTTAGCAGAAAAAGTTACTTTTTCACTTTTGTGAACGACAACTTATTCTTTTTGCAGGCAACAGAAGATTGAGATACTCTTTCTTTGTGAATGACGACTTAATTTTAATTGCAGGCAATCTGGGTATGGACTGTTAGTTTACCAGTGACAGTTGTTAATGCAAGTGATAAGCATCCTTCCATTCAGGCTCAAGACATCATTGGTTGGATTATGTGGATTATTGGGATTTTGGTTGAGATCACAGCTGACCAACAAAAGTTGGCGTTCAAAAACTCTCCGGAAAACAGAGGAAAGTGGTGTAATGTTGGCCTTTGGAAATATTCACGTCATCCAAACTATTTTGGTGAGGTTAGTCCTTTGAATCGTCTCTTTTTTGGTGTTGTAGTTTATAGAAGTTATTGTGAGTTTTGATGTCTGTGAGGCTCAACCTGATGGAGCTACTGATGACTTGCTTGTTTCAAGAGAACAAGTGTTGCATACCTGCACAAACAACGTCTTGACCCAAAGAAGGTTTTAACTTAGTTATCTTCTTGCAAAATACTCTATCCAGACTAATTGTCTATCCCTAAGCCTGAAGTGTAATTTTCCTTCTATTGGATTGTTTTCCCCTTTGCTATTCATTATTTTTAAGATTTTGGATGATTTCAAAAGTTATATGGGAAGCACTCCTGCAAAGATAAATTCTTCAACTCATCTGAAGTAGGTTTTTGTCTATATATGACTCACCTCTCTTTACAGTACTCCATAATTTTAGCTTTTCTCTTAATAACTCAACCCAACCAATTAAAATTGGTCTGTGAGAGAAATACTACGAGTTCATGCAAAAAAGGTGTCCTGTGGAAGTCATAAGGTACATGTTACATGCACTTGATTATCCATTTAGTTTTGTTTTCTGAATAGCATTTAAAGATAGTAAAACACGCTGACAGCTTGGGATCTTTGGCTCTTACAATATGATGTCAGTTAGGGATACACAGTGCAGACACCCTAACATATGTGAACAAATAGATACTGCACTTAAAATCTTGTTACTTATAATAACTCATAGAGCTTATTTTAATGAATCAATGATGATGCTGCCGATTGTAAAAGTATTTTCATCTGGGAGTATTTTTCATCTTAGGCACATTATACCTCTCACAAGTCACAACAAAACCCACCTTGGGGGAGTCAAGTGTGCACGCCTAGTATAAGAAATACCCAACATCTTGACTCTAATCCCCTTAACCTGTAACAGAAAGAAAAGTAGTTTTTATGGTAGATAAATTGAGTGAGCTGATTTGAATGGATGCTACTTTTAGTACAATAGAGAGTTTCCTTGTGCTAGGACTATCTTGTGACCCACACTACTGTATGATATCTTAGTTGAGTATCTCTTTGGACTTGGAACCTGTACATGGTGGAGAGATAAAGAGCAAAGGGGAGGTAAGAGACAAAGAAAAAAGAGGTAAATAAGTCAGATTAGGTGGACAGAAAGAGTGTCAACTCAGAAAGATGCACTGGAAGTGGTCCCGGAGCATCTTGATGAATTTGAATTTCTTCCTCCTGAGATCTAAGCGCACAAAATTCCTAGTTTTTTTAATAAACAAGGGCCGGCAGTTTTATATCTTGACACCCTTTATTACAAATAATTGTAGTTGTAGGGAGTCTATTCTAGCTGGCATCAACACAATGAATGTAGCACATGATTCTTTATTTTTTATTTTTGCTCTATTGTGAAGCTTTCCTCTTCTTTGATTGATTGAGGAAAGTACATTGTAGGTGTCATGGAAGATGGCATGTTCTTATGCATTATTCACCCTTCTGGCATGGGAGCATCAGTTCCCGTATCTGCAACATGAACCATGACTAAATGCTCTCTAACTTTGATTCTAGCACATCACTTTCCTGGGGTTACATGTGGAAGTCTTTACATTGTTTGTCACAAGAATACATTGACCACTTTTCATTTTTGGTCTTGTTCAGCGACTCATATTCACTGTTGCTATGAGTTGCTGGTCTATATCTTTGATAGCATGTATATCAATTAGGCAGTTGCATGCTTCACTCTGCTGCATTCTTATATGCAGAAAAGTAAAAAAGAAAGTATTTTTTTGTTGATCACGAGAAGGCCAAGGCAGAAAGAGTTGACTTCTCAATTTAGGGCTATGAACGTTTAACGTAAAGACCACATGTTATTAAAAATCGTGTCAAGTTGCAATCTTACAATCTTCTTTTCTTGGTTTCATATTTTCCAGTTTCATCTTTAAATAGACTAGCTAAGCATTTTATACTGCTCTTCAGATTTTACTTTGGTGGGGAGTTTTCCTGGCTTCCACACCGGTGCTAGAGGGTGCTGAATGGCTAGTTACGTTTGGACCAGTATTTGTAACCTTGCTGCTCCTTTTTGTTAGTGGCATACCCTTGCTTGAGGTACAATTGTTACTCTCATCTTTACTACATTTGCCTCTAACATGAACTTATACTGTAACGTGCTAATTAAACAGGCATCAGGAGACAAGAAGTTTGGAAATGTTGCTGCATATAGATCATATAAGAGAAAAACTAGGTAGGTTTATAGTTTTCACTTTTATTTCCTCTGATTTAAGTTTAAAATGGTAAACTTGATATGATAATTGTTTCAGCCCTCTTATTCTGCTGCCGCCTGGAGTGTATGGGAGTCTTCCTCAATGGTTCAAAGCAGTACTCCTTTTTGAGTTTCCTTTGTACAGTCGCAATCTTCCCCAAGAAGAGCTAAGCTGGTAAAACTTAAATCCTACGCTCAAAGTTCATCCGACACAATTTTTTTACCAATTATGTGTATGACATGTTAGCTATAGGTGGTTCTTTTCTTCAGTTTAGCAAAAGCACCCCCTCTGAACTTCAGGAAGGGTCCAACTGATTCACTCTTTTAACATTTTGTTGATATGCATATGTATGTCTTATCGTATCTACTTTCTTGCTATGACTCAAATCTCAAGATTTAACCTCAACTGGAGTCAACTTACAAATATGACTGAGGCTGCTACAATTGGTGTTACTTGGGGTCACAAGCACTTTTGCCTGTGATTTTTGTGGTTATTTGCAAGACTCAACTTTTACCTAGAAAACTTGTTATGGAATTGATAAGAAATTTCTGTTGTTTGCAAGGAATAGACGAAGCCAACAAGGCAGCGGTAGAACAGACCCGAAGATGAGTTAGCTTAAACTTGGGGATTCCATACTATTCCAAGTAGTTTGCCAGCTGCTCACTGCACAGCTTGCTTTGTTAACATCTCCCTTACTATGTTCAGTAGTGTAATCTTTTTAATATAACTCCATCTGTTTGGTTGTTTCTGGTAGTGTAATCAAACTTCTTTTGCTTTGTTCCCAAATAATATCTTGAATCAAATCTTGCATTCACATAGTTGAGTAAGCTTCTTGCTCAAGTTTCTGACCATTATTATAATGATATATAATTTCACTCAAGCTTCTGACCATTATGATTAAATTGTTTAATTTGGCATAAACATTGGCACCTCTAGGGGAGCGGGGACAGAGTCGCATATAAGAAGAGAAACGGATTAACGTGGAGGTCTTAATAATAAGTAGAAGTTAGAATTTATAACCATAACTAGATCAAAAAATAGAAAAAAAAATCTATTTGCCATGAAATGCATATCGACCTTTAAAACCTTGTGCATTCCTTGACCTAGATATACAAGAAGGATCAGATCATCCATATATGTCATAAGTCATAACCATCTGAGGTTTGTTTAACAAATGGTGCATTTCTATACATCTGTGTTTCTGGCTGAGGGGGAGTGGAGATGCTGAAAGGACCTCAAAACAAAAAATGATGGATCCAATGAACATAATGATACACATCAATAAAATATATCATATGCCTCCCGTCTTGTTGATATTCTCCAAGGAAATAACTGCACCAGTGGTGTCCTCAGAGACAGGAGCATGAGACATTAAAATGTATATGACCCAAAGATGAAGGAAGACGAGGTAAACCAGAGAAAATATTTTTGCGTTGGAGTTCCTTCTAAGAAACACCATTCCAGTGCAATAGATGGAGTCCAACTGTCGAATCAGAGATCCTAAATGTTGCTGGCCTGATCGCATTCTTTCTTCAAACAAAGGCCTCAACTTTGAGTTGGAGATCCACAGTCCAGACTCCAAATCACCCATCGATGAGGTACTGGGAAAATCAGTTAACATAGACCTGTTTTCTTCTAGCGACCTTGAGACCGCCTAAATATGATGTGAAAAATCGAATTAAAGCACTCTGTGAACTACCTGTTATTCAAATTGTAATGGAAAAATATCTTGTTCAAGCATGGACATGCACCTCAATCTTAAATGTCATTGTGGCCTTCTCAGAAGACAGCGCCTCAACCTGAAGTAAAAGCAAAGTTCAGAAATCCTATCTATCGTCCATGTACACCTATTGGCAGAAAACCAGATAAATGACTCCCTAATGGAAATTAGCATGCTTGTGATCATTTACAGAATTAAATGGTTGATTCGAGGATCCAAATATGAACGTTTCCATTTTGGCTTATTGAACATAGACAGATTCAATTGTTAGACAGTTCGGACAGCTAGAAAATTGAGAGCAAGATTTCTTCACAATAAAATCCCATGTCGAGTCATAGTTAATTAAGAAAAAGGACCTGAGCTTGTTTTTGAATCAGATGATCGGTGAATTGACCAAGCCTCCGCTTGAGCTCAATTTCCACTGCAGTTGGGTTTTCCAGTTCATGCTGTGTTGTGGCAATGCTTCTTTCTAGTGTCTTTGCCTAGAGATCCAGAGGTCACATCGATCAAACAAGATGAGTTCAACAGATAATAAAGAAAGCAAAGCAATAGCCATTATAATTTTCAATTATGTATACAAATCAATCATTGCTTTTATACTCTTTTAACACCAATTTCTTAAAACAATGTACAATAACATTTCAAAAACATACTGAAGTATTGCTTCAGTTTCATTCTATCAGTCTCTAAATATAGTTATGCAGGATGCCCCTTATGCAAGACAAGTACCCTACAAACTAAACAAGCCTTTTCTTATAGCTGTAAAATAACAAAATATTGACATGCCAACAAAAAGGCTCATATTGCAGCAGCAACTATAAGATACAAATACTGAGAAAACGAGGACACAATAAATTTGTCAATGTAGCCTAACATTTTAATTTTCTTCAGATTGAAAATGGGTAAGGAAATTATCATGATCCATGAGCAATTCCAGAGCACAACCAATGCAGCACTCTTGGAATTATTTTTCTTGGAACTCATTTACACATCCCGAATTATGCCACACAATGCCGTGTCAAAGGAACTATAGCTAGGTGATTTTTCCTAGTCTATTCACAAAGTAGACATATTTTCTGGGCCGAAACCCAAATAGTACTGTTGTTCCAACAATTAAATGTGCTAGCAGAAGTGCATGAAATAAAGATGGAATACACGATCCACTCAGATCTAGTGTTTCCATAGAATATTGTAAAATAGGGCTCCTATATTAATTCAAAAAGGTCCAGCAGAGAAGTAAATCATGACGGTGCCAAAAGTCGGGTTACCTTTTCTTGCAACAATCCCACTTTATCAGTTAAGAAAGAGTGCTCTGCTTCAAGCATCTCCCTCTCCACTTCAGTCCCTTTTGAAGCCACTAACTACAAGTAATTTTCATCAAAAAGAAAAAAGTTAGAAGATAGGAAAAGGAAAACTTAGTTATCTTAGAGAAAGTATGGGAAGGAAAAACTTATCTTAGGAAAAGTAATCTTTTTAAAGACGAAAAAACCCATCATTACTTACTTTTTCACCACTTCCCTGTATCCTAGATATCTTCCTTCGCAATTCTGCAAGACAAGAAGATTGTTAAAAAGCTTCAGCAATGTCTTTCTTGTGAAGAAAACCTATCTTTGCAAAAAGAAAAAACATTTTTAACAAAACATTTTGTCAATCACAATCTTTTTTAATTTTTTTTTAAACATTAATGGATCTTATTCAATAAATAGATGAACTGATCTACAGAAGCTGACTAGAAAACTGGCATCCTTTCCTGTGAATCATTAAATCAACCAGCTAGCTATATAGCAATGGAATTTATAATATGTTGATGTCTTAAGCATGGAATGCCACATAATGACATACTGTACCTTGCAGACTTTGACAACACAAATTATCTGAATTTCATATTATCACACATATCCAAAGATGTGTTTAATTTATGAATGCGCATTCGCAATATAGGTATTGGTAACAGCTTTTTCTGATTATTGTGATGGAAAAAGTGTGACAAGCTAAGGACTTTTGTCTCGGTCAAGATACCAAATGCAGACCTTCATGAGCCGCTTCTTTTAACTCAATTTCTTGGCGTAGTTCAGCAACCTGACTAACCTGAAGGGTTAACATCAAACGTAATTAATAAACATGCTTCTATTAACAGTCCTAAGCATATTCAATCAGAAACAGTGATCTCTGAAGTTGAAAAAGTAATTGATTCATATTATTAACTCAATCAGTAATACTTTCTTTCAGCTGTTTTGCTCTTTTAGAAAGAAAAGATAGGGGAGTACAATATTAAGATCCAAATAACATATGAGGTCTTGGTTCACTTGCTCAAAGCAACATATATATATATTTTTTTATTTTTATTTTTTTTAGAAAGTAACAACTTGTATTCTATTTCCAACAAATTGGAAACCTGCCACAACAAGTTACAGGTTTCCTAATTACAATTGAGGTAGTGTATCAGGAGGATCTTCAACCCTTTGACAAAAAATTACAAAGACTTTAAGGCATCTATAACACTGATTCTAGATCTGTCCTATACTCCTGTTTACACTAAAAAGGAAACAACACTAAACAATTCCTCTTCATCTTCTGAATGTTGTTCTTGTTCAGGAAACACCTGAGGTTTCTTTCTCTCCAAACAGACCACCAGATGCAAGCTGGTATCATTTTCCATCTATACTTGTGATCAGAAATATTGGGCAGGATATTGTCTTTCTAGGTGAGGCAACAACCATTTAATTGTTCCTTCACTTTTATTTTTACTTTATTTTATTTATTTATTTATTTATTTATTTTGAGAAAGGTTAAGTTTGTTCCTTCATTTATGTATATGAGCAACAGACATTATTATGGGGTGTGTGTGTTGTAGGGAGGTGAGACAAAATGTATTGGTCACAACCTGAAGTGACACCCCTGCCTCCCCCCTCCCTCCCAAAAGGAAATAAAAAAGAGAACATAGATACTCCACAGGAGGTGGAGAGCTGCAAACAACTCAACTATGACTACGAGTTAAAAATATTCTTTATTTATGAAACCGCATCGCAGAGCAAATGCAATTAACACCCATAAAGTGCAACAAACAATGTGTTGCATCTGTTTTCTAGTTGTAGAAACAGAGTATAATAGGTTTTCAAATTATGCTGAAACAATGGTTAATATTTCATATACCTCTACTTCAAGATTCCACTGAACAGAAGCGAGAGACCTTGCAAGTTCAGCATTAACAGTCTGCAAGAAATAGCTACTGTATTAAATCTGCACTTTTCAAATATATACAATTCTCTGGAGGAATGCTTTAACCATGACAGTTATCCAAGCTCTATCCAGCTTGCCCAACAACTGAACATAAAATATGTACAGCAGAATGATTAGGCAGATTTCAAGTACCTCAAGCTTTGCCAATCGTGCAAGAGTTTCCATTCTGGTACTATTATGTTTCTGTTTCTCCAACTCAACAGCTTCCATTGTTTCCATCATTTTTGTCTGTAACTCAGAAGCCTATAACAAAGTAGTATTCGTAAGCATGGTAGTGGCTTTGAAATGCCTATTAGTTTTTCTCTCCAAAGCTGAGAAATGTCAGGACATTACAAAGGAAACTGATTTATGAATGGAAAGTGCAAAGTAGTGATTAAAGAAGCAGAATTCTCATTCCCTGACCTTCCCAAAAGATTTTGTTTGTTAAGTATCAAGAGCAGATACAGTTTCATTTGTAGTCAAGTTGTTTCTATTGCAGAGCGAAAGTTTAATAACATACACCTTGATATTGCAGATTCTAGTTCATGCAGGCCACATGACAAGAAAATGGAGGAAAATTCCCTCCATCTCTTTCTTTCTTTTCCTTTTTAAAGAGTGGAGTCCTCCGAGGAAACTGAGAACCCAGGGGAACCAAAATGTAATCCAATGCAGAAGAAATAAAGCAAGAGCAATTCTTGGAAAACCTTTGCTAAGACAGCATGGAATTAACAGAACATGCATTACTTCCTTATTCTTCTTCTTTTCCAATTTTTATTTTAACAAAAATAACCAAAAAGTTGGTGAAACAAGTTTTCAGGAGACTAGGGAAAAGGTCTGATCAGATCAATGCACAATATAAAATGACGTAATCAGAACATCAATCTGGTATAAAAACTACAGAAACTATGAAATAGTCAAGAATACAACCAAGCACCTAAGCCAGTCAAGGTAACATGTCTATGGGGTTTGATTGAAATTGTTCAAATTTTACTTCAATACCAGAGACCTAAGTATCCCTCTCAGAAGAAGTTAAAAGAAACCTACAAAAATTTGACAAATTTCCAGTAAAAATTATGTAACTAGAATCGTCATAGAGGTTGACGCTTCTTCTAAAAGACTTTCATGTGCCAAATGCACATTTTATCTTAACTCCAGAACAACAAACTGATTTTAGATTGATTATTTCCACCAAGTCCGCACGATCTTGAGTCAGGAACTGCTCAGTCATGTGGTTGAACAAGGTCTAAAATCCTTCCCTAAGGTAGCAAGCCAAATTTTATGAAATAAAAGATTTCCAACACAAGTTACAACCAGGAAAGTAAACTATTTTAAATAACAACAGTAAACAGAAAGATCAAGTATTTACCTCTTGAACTTGTTGTTTGGCTCGCTCTTCAAGTATTTTCTCTAAGCTCTGTTTCTCCCCTTCCAATTTAGCAACCTTGTTCTCACGTTCTTTTATAGCTTCCATTGCTTTTTCAGCCGCTTTTTCAGCCAGGATCTGTTGCCTTCTTCTTCTCCTTTCTTCTCTTTCACGTTCACTTTCCGAGTCTGAAGAAGATGTTGAATCCGTATCAGAATCAGACTCTGCATTACTAGGTGAAGAAGAGCTAATCTTCAGAGAAGTGGAACTCGGAGAGTCCACTTGTGGTCTGTCAACCATAGCCTTCACAGGCCTATTCCTCTGATTGTCATCCAGCTTATTCATTATGTCCGCCCCCTTATCAAGAGTGGAAGACCCCGGTACAATGCCAAGGCTCTTATCTCCAGACTGACTATTCACCGGAGATTTCTCTACACCCTTAAAAACCTCCAAAGCTTCATTCTTTACTTCATTTTGTTCATCCTTATTTCCATGCAAGGACTTCACTTTTTCATGTTCTTGATGACGGTCCCCCCTGCTCAAACCTTCTCCATCAATTCTGAGTTCCACATTTGAAGTTACCGGCACTGTATAGTCCACGTTGCTAGCTCTTCTGTCTATCCTTCTACTGTCAGCCTCATTCTCTGAATGAATATTTGATCCTTTAACACTCTTAACAACTTTTTGAGGCTTCTGGCTCCTTTTCCCATCCGTGGCTGGCAATTTTGACCCAGACCCCAAAATTCTTTGCTTTCTACCATCATTCCGACCACTACGGGCACTTCCAATTCCATTACTACTAGTAGTCCCCCCAGCAGTGGCATTTGTACTCGATGCACTTAGCAATTCAGTCCAATCATTATCAGTCAGAGCATTGGAACTGGACTTGGGACTCGAATCTATTGGCGCAACCACTTCCTTACGTATCTTATAATTACTATTTCTGCCAAAGCTATTGTTCTTATCCAAGCTAGCAGAAGTTGAATTACGATCACTGTTGGATTTCTGGATAAAATCATTTGTTTCAAGGCTTTTCTTCTTGAATTGATCCTTAAGTGGCTTGTTTTCATTAGTTTTGGCTATGTTTTCGCGATCTATATCATCAGATCGCTGCTTTTCACTCTTACGGAGTGAATCAGCTGCTTGTTGATCTATCTGAACCGCTCGAATAAATATTAGGGGAAAAATTCAATTAGAGAACTACTAGGAGTACTAGGTACAAAATTATTCTCGTAAAATCTAGCAAAAAATATCAAAATTAATTTCACTAAATTCCTCAGAAAAAACATAAGCAATTCGCATTAGATGAAGGATGGGAAAAGATGAACCTGGTGAAGAAGATTTTCGGCGACTTTGAGCTTAGAAGAGATCCAGTGAGCCATGGCCGTCGATTATTCTATTGCCTTGTCGGTGTAGATCAGAACTGAAGCATTGTTAGCGAAATGCTGCTGCGAATTTGATTTCAGTGAAGAAGGAACTGAGAGAGAAAGGCCGAGTCGGAGAAAAAAATGGGTCCAGTGGTCCGGGCCGTTTGGTAAACTGATTCGAAGTCTCCCCGGTCCGAACTCGGGGCAAAATATTACTACCAAGAGAACTTGAAGATTTAGAATGAGAAATCGGGGAATAATATTTTATGGATTTATTATTTAGGGAATGAATTATGTTTAATACTCGTCAAAACTAAACTCAACCTGTTGAAGTTTGGACAAGTTATTTATTAACTCAATCCAACTCATTTAAAATTGGATTGATATGTAACTTGAATTGACTCGACCATCTCAAAATATTTAAAATATTTTTTTTAATTTGATATGTTTTATATAATCAAAAATATATATATATATATATATAATTTAGTTAAGTACTAAAATATTAAAAATAAATAAATAAAATAAGTAAAAATTAGAGCATGATCTTGATCCGCTCTATAACTCGTTATTTATAAAAAAAGACATACTAAAATTTCTTACAGATTAAAGAAAACTAATTAATCAAAGTCTTCACAAGACACATTATTCAACCAATCAGATAGCATTAGTGAAATCTCTATCTCTCATGTAACTTATATTCTTTTTAATTAATTTTTGAAATTATAGCTCATCTATTGAATCTCCAAGTATTGAAATCAAGTAAATATAATTATTTTCCTCTTAATTATATGATCATATCTTATCAACGACGCAGTTGTACGATATTCGAGTAATTGATTATTCTTTAGTGCGTACAATTTTTTTAATTTCATCTATACCTCGTGTTATATATTCTAGTACATATAATATTCTGGTACGTAATTGTATCACATCAATTTTATTCTTTAAAAATGTATTTGATACCAAATATTCCTTAATTACTTGAAAAAAAATCGCATAGTACGCTCCCTGTCTCAAAAAGAATGATATAGTTTGATTTAGTATGGAGTTTAATAAAAATAAAGAAGATTTTTCAATCTTATGATCATAGATATGTCATGTGGAAAGTTAAAATTATCGTATTGTAGAAAAAAAAAAAATTATTCTTTTTAAAACAGATTAAAAAGTCATAACCAAAAGTAATTAAAGTGTGATTTTTTTTCAACTCTCCAACTATATAATATGTCAAAAGAAAATTACAATGAATTAGTAAATTCAATATGAACAACAATTAGCATTTTGTTTAGTGGCCGTTACTTCATTATCCATCATGTTTATAATTTCTAATTTTTTCCCTTCATGAATTGACTTTGGTGTAGTTGCTTCATTCATCTTTGCTTCTAAGCTCTTTTGGCTCACAATTTCATGAATTTTGTTGATCATTTGAAGAAATGCTTCTTCCACATTCAAATTTTCCATTGCTGATGTTTCCAAAAAAGATAATCCTTCTAATTGTGCAAGGCTTTGTCCATCTTCAATATTTACTTCTCTTCCACAATTGGACAAATCTGATTTGTTACCAACAAGAACTATTACCATGTCTGAATTTCCATATTCCCTAAGTTCATACAGCCATTTTCTTAGATTTTCGAATGTTGTCCTTCTTGTTATGTCGTAGACAAGTAACGCACCAAGGGCTCCACGATAATATGAACTTGTTATCGCTCTAAACCTGGAGGAAACAAATACTTAATGTAAAAATTAAATATACCTACACTATTAATCAAACACTTACACTCTTGGATAATTGTAATCCTAAAGAAATAATGATATATTTTAACAAAATACACATTGAAAATTTAGATCATATTAAACACTTTTTAATTAATTAACACTTCTAATAAGCTAGTGTACGTTCCACTATGAACTTAAAATATTTTTAAAATATAAAGTATCGCCATTATATTGCGTTGTGATTTTTTTTCGTGATAATGCGACTTGCCAATTAAATGAAGATTGGATATACATATATATTGAAATTCAGTTGCATAGGCACATGTATTAATGATTGTCAGTCGAATATTCTTCATAGTAATATTATATAAATTAAATAATTAAAATTTTAACTTCGTTACTGTTGAAATTTGAAATAATTATTTGAATGGGTTCTTTCTCGGACAAAAGAAAAAACAAAGTTACATTAATTTTAAATATTATGTTTTAGTCAAATTTATCGTTCATGTCAAATGAGTTGATATGGATACTTTCATAGACTTTTTTCTAAAGATGCGTGTAGATAAGGTTCATAGGCTAATTGGGCCGGTTTTGGACTGATGTCGAAATACTCCTTCCGGTTCATTTTACTTATCACTGTTTTATTTTTTGAGATTAATTTTATTAAATTTTAAAATTAAATTGAAGTAGCTAAATTTAATATTTAAAATTTTAGATGGTTGAAAATTATACAAAAAATGCTATAAGTAACAATCATTCTCATATTAATATGATGAAAAAATATATTTTATAGTCAAAATTTATATAGTTTGACCTTAATAAATGAAATAATAACAAGTAAAAGTAAACGGAGAACGTATCATTTAGCCGTTCAATTACAACCTCATTTAAAATTTCCACCTGTTTTCTCCCAATTTCCATTTTGCACGTATTTTTAAGGTACTCTCACAACAAGACCAAACTTCTCATCCATAAATATTTTGTTAACACTTTTTGAAAAAGGTCTCCAGATATTATTATAGGAATAACCTAACTATATACAGTTAGACCTTTTTATAGAAAATACCGTGATATAATGAATATATAGTATAACAAAACATGAAAAAATCAATTTTGATGAAAACTTGATTATTATAGTGAAATGTTATTACAGACGTCAGAGTTGAAATTGGCCAAAAAGGAGAAACAGGAGTTTCAAAGGAAGAATCCTAACACTTAACCAAAACTTACACTATTCAATATCTATGAACAAAATAGAAGCACACATAAAGAGTCCAAAAAATTGTGTTAAGACTTTGTTTAGTAATAAGAAAGATTAAGAATAATAACAGTTGGGTACCTTTCTTGTCCAGCAGTGTCCCATATTTGAGCCTTGATGAGTTTATCACCAACTCTAATATTCCTATAAGCAAATTCCACACCTATGGTTGGCTTAGAATCCAGCTGAAATTGATCTCTAGCAAATCTTGATAAAAGATTTGATTTTCCAACAGCAGAGTCTCCAACAAGAACTGCCTTGAATAAATAATCACACTCTTCATCAAATGAATCTCCCATACTCATCATAACAATTAAGCAAGTATATGAAATATGTATATATATATATATAAAATATACAAAAGACCAACAAGAAAGAAAGAGGAAATTAATAAGAGGAGAATTGGAAGAGGAAAGTAATGAGTTCATGTCATAATCACATACACATAAATGTGAAACCAAAGCCATGAGGACTCCTTTGGAAATGGCTAGGGGAAAGAGCAAAAAAGACAATTGAGTGTATACCATGTGATACCCTTTTGATAATGACATTATTGAGGTTATTTGTTTAATAATTATGTTTTTCTAAGTCTATTAATTGTTTTTCATTAATACAATTATTATTTTCTCAAGCAAAGATATGGAAAAGTCCCATTGCGTACACCCCATCTTTTTCAAATCTTATTTTGTATATATTGTTATTATTATTATTAAATTTTTTTTACATTATTAAATCACCTGAAAAATACGTACAAAATCATTCTTAAAAAGCGGATCAATAATAAATAAGGCAATATTTTTTTTTTTTAATTTTTTATTCAATATCTAATATTTACATTTGTGTCGCGTAAACTTGTCAAAGTTGAATCCTTATAGTTATTAGGTGACATCCACTTAATTTGTAGTGCTAACCAGAATGTTGGCTACTAAATTTAATTTCCTAATGACCAAATAAATTGATCCATATGTACTGCCTCTTATTTTTTTAATATGTGAATAATTGCTTGTTCCCATGCTTCATGATTGGGGGTTTCTCACCCAACTGTTAAACTAGCAATGGGCCAGGTGGGGGGTGGGAGTGGGGCTAAAAAGTTATGTGATTATCCTCCATAGTTAAAGAGGCATCTTAAGAATAAAGTAAGAAAATGAATAATCATTCCTAATCCTTTTTTTCTTTTTAAGTCTTAATTAAAAGGATTTTGACCTAACTGTTGGTAATGAAATTGAATACTCCGACATGCAACCATAATATCAATGTGTTTGGTATCAAATCAAGTCAATCGAGGAAACAATTATCTAAATTCTAAGAAATAAAAAAGAAAAGTAAAATTAATCGTAAAATTTGACAATCATCAGAAAGTTATAAAATACCTATTTATATAATTTTTTATTTGATCGAAAGTCGAAAAATTATATTGGAGATGGACAAAAAAGAATAGTCACTGTATTCATGTGAGCACCATAATCATTGTCTGCTCTTTGTTTCTATCTAAAATTTTGCCTATTTTTGACCATCAAGGACTGATAAGAGAAAACGCCGGCAACGAAATTATTAGAAAGTAAAGTCACGGATGAGGGTCATGCATGCACAAAGCTGAGCAAGCCTGAAAGCTACATATGGAAATATAGAAATATGGTTTTAAATTTATCGCTCGTCATTACTGTTTCATTCAAGTTGCTAGAGATACGTTCAAAATTTATGTAATTAAATTTTTAATTGTATAAATCTAGAATTTCCTGATTGTATAAATTTAGAATTTGTATATGTTTACCCTAACTTGTATATAATTATCATGTTGATACATTTGATTTGTACAAGTTCTGAAAAATTCTTAAACGTATAAATATAGAATTTGTATATATATATTTATCGTATTTGTATATTGACAGCAAATTATACAAATGATTTGTATAATGGTAGTGAACTATACAAACAATTGTTGCAAGCATAGTTATAGGATGTAATTATCTAAAGTATAACTTACACAAATCACATAGTGCAAAGAGATAATTACATAAATCCCTTAAAAAACTAGTAGTCTGGATACTTTAGTTACTTTAATATCAGATACTTTAATTATTGATTCGGTTGAGATAAAAAAAGAACAAAATATATAATTCAATTTTTAGTTCCATGAATAACATTGCATTAATTAATTATGAAACTTTCCTTTTTAACATCTTCTCCAATTCAAAATTTTGAAAAATTCTCTTTTCTCATAGGATTAAATACTAATTTTAAAAATTAAACTTTTCCATTTATAACAACTTTTCAAAATTCAAAAAAAAATGTTAGGCGCATCTTTTCAAAATAAACATAATTCAACTCATTGTGTACCCCATCTTTATTGTAATTGATACAAAAAAAAAGGCACACAACTTGATTTTGTGTCATGTATGATTGTATTTGATATAAAATAAATAGAAATATAATTTTATATAAAAAAAATGATGTATTTGATAGAAAATTTTACATACTGCAACACATTTTGTCCCCCTCTCTGTTGTACTTGATACAAAAAGACACATAACCTGATTTTATATCATTTGAGACAAAATAAACAGAAACACAATATTGTATCAACTGATATAGATGATACAACATTTTATATATATTAATTAAAATATTATCATTGTTGTATTCGATACAGAAAATACCAAAAAAAAACAACACATAATCTAATATTGTATCATGCACTGTTACATTTTGATACAAAATTACGTAGAATTAAATATTATATCATGCATTGTTGTATTGATACAAGATTACACAAAAATCAAATATTATATCATGCACCGTTGAATTTGATACAAAATTCCAGCATTGCATCAATCACTGATTTGCTATTTCGAATAATCCAACAAATCGTGCAATTCACTCGCTTTTGTCGTGAATTGAACATCGTAAGCTTTAATTTTTGGGTGTTTCTCTTTCAATTTCGATACTAAATAAGCACTTTTGTCAACAAAAATTGTGCGCCCTTCGCGATTCACTACAAAAAATAAAAATAATCAAATATTACTTCATTTACTATTGTATTTAATACAACATAGAGACGATCTAAATCCATTTACAAAATTAAAAAAAGAAAAGAAAATGAAGAAGACGAATACAAAATTAAAAAGAAAAGATGGAGAAGACGAATACAAAATCAAAAAGAAGAAGAAGAAAAAGATAGAGAAAATTAACATGCTGTAAAACGAGTTGAAATTGATTGACATGAGTGATTTTAGGTGATAAAAAAGGAAGATAATGGGGAGTGAAAATAGGAAGAGAAAAATTTTTATTTTAGGGATTGAAATTTATGTATTCGACTGAATTGATGTTTAGAGATTTATTTTTTTTGAAACGGTAGAAAATAATAGTAAATAACGTATATAAGGAAATATAGTTAAGTAATTATTCCTTATCTAAATTATACTAGTATTAAGTTTCAGTTCTAAGTTATTCATAAAAATTCCACTTGATAAGATGGATTTGGGCTCCTAAAGCCCATTAAAGACGTAGACTAAATCCAGTCCTCTCGGCCCATCCTCCAGTGCTTTGAAAAAATTTCTTAGACACATACGTCAAATTATGGAAATGGCTGGTACATATGGTAAATGCCATTGACCTTTTCCAGAAATTGAAGGCGCAGATAGTCAACAAAATATCACCTTCCAGAAATACTTTAATTTGACCATCTCTTAGAGTTGCCGCCTCAATATTCTTTGGCCTGTCATACTGTTAAAGAAAAATTTATTTGAATCTCAAAATTTGAAAACTATCACATAATTTAGGATAAAAGTAGCCCGTCCAATCCCTCCCTCTAAATACATATACATTGTTTTGACCTCAACGACGGCATTCGTTCAACTCATTTTGAAATTGAACAATCTTCATTTAGAATTGAACGCGAATGATGTACTCACTAAGGATATACAGAGATCACAATTCATATTCTTTAACTTTGACCACTCTACTTCTGATTTAATACGAGTACAAGCCGTGACAAATATAATTATTAGAATCAGACACTCCTTCAATATGATAATTGTGCAAACCTCAATGAGGAGATTGACTATTACTCTCTCTGTCCCATATTATATGAACACTTTTCATTTTACACAGTTATTAAAAAATTATTAATGAACAAGTAAATTTTATCATTTTATCTTTTATATATCAATATATATTAAATTGAGTTAGAAAAAATCATTAATATACTAATTAATGGTGAGGTAAAATGAAGAAAAATAATTAATTTTATCTTAATTTAATAAATACCCATATAATATAAGATAAATATTTATAGAAAGATATTCATATAATATGGGACAGAAATAGTATAAATCAAATTAGCCAATATGTAATCACATGGTAGACTGATAGTATATTACTGGTAAAAGTAGAATTTCAAACATACAGCAACCGAAAGTCTTCTTCCGCTCCTATTGACAGCGAAACAGCGCGTTATTAAATAAAATAGGTACTGGCCATTTTATGCAACAACTATTCATCTTAAACCAATGCTAATAATTTGTTTTGTCACACTTAGTCGGAAAAGTCTTTCAAAAATAATATTTCTCCCCATTAACAAATGGCAAAACTCTTCACAGGAAACGAAGAAACAAATGTCAGAAATAGATTTAAATTCCATTAAGACCAGATAAACTGAATTCAGAATCCACATTTACTGTTAACGGCGTCTATCATCAGTTAGAGGTAGAAACTATACCCTATCAGGGGACGCACTGAAATCCCGTGCGCCTCACCTTTATCAGCCGCTAAAACAAGAGAGCAAACAAAGACTAACAATAAGAAAACCTAGAGAGCCTACTTGCTACTATTACTCATCATCTTCTTAAACTCCTCAAAGTTAACGAAACCGTCGCCGTCGGAATCAACAGACTTGATCATTTTGGTACAGTCCTGAACGGAGCAGTTTTCGCCTAAACGAGTAAGGATCTGGTGAAGCTCAGCGGCGGAGATCAATCCGTTACTGTCCTGATCGTACAGATCAAAGGCTTCGCGAAGCTCCTTAACGCCGCCGTCACCGAGGCCGTTAACGTCGCCCTTGCAGAACTCAGAAAATTCCTTGAGGCTAATGAAGCCGTCTCTGTCGGCATCAATTTCATCCATCATACGAGCGACCTCTTCGGGAGATGTACCAGATCCAAGAGCATTCATGACGCAGGAGAGTTCTTCGCCGGAGATCATGCCGTCGCCGTTAGTGTCGAACCGTTGGAACACTTTCTGGACCTCGTCCATGTCCTGAAGGTAAAGAGAAGTCTTGGAAACGGAGTTGTTGTTGTTGACATTGTCGGTAGCAGCCATTGCCGTTGATTGAAAAAGGAAAAGTAGGAGAGAAAGGAAGACTTGTTATGGTAGTTATAATGGCGGAAACATGTCTATTTATAGGAGGGAAAGATTTTGGCCGCCGTGTGGGGAAACAACTTTTTAACTTTTGGCCTGTTTGTAAAGAACGTAATTCTTTCTATATACGATTTCCAAATATGTGTAGCTTTCCATGTTTAAAAAATATAACTGTGTGATGATATGTATTAAAAATATTTAAGAATATAATTTAAATTATACTTTTCACTATTATCTTTTATGAGATTATAAATATAACTTTGTGAGTAGTATAATTTATAATATAAATTTTTAATAAATGAAAGAATAAATATGAAAAAAATTCAAATATTCATCTTGAATTTTAAATCGTTCAACTATTTTGATTCATAAAAATCCCAAAAAATTAATTTAATATGAGGCAAAGAGAGTGTAGTTCTAAATAAATATCTTTTAAATTTATTTAATCATTTTTAAAAATATTCCCATGATAAGTTAATACTCACTTTATTTAAAAAAGAATGATCTACTTTCTTTTTGGATCGATTTCAAAGAATGACTCTTTGTTTTTTGGGGCAAAATTTTAATTTTAACTTTCCACGTGACATATTTCAGACCACAAAATTACAAGACATTTTAGTACATTTAACATAACTTTAATTTAATACTACAAGATTGAAAAATCTTTTTTTATTTTTCTTTTGAAACTTCATGTCAAGTCAAAATAGGTCATTCTTTTTTAAACGAAGAAAATATTAAACCTTTTGTATTCAATTAGTTTTTTTTCTTTTTAAATTTTTTTTGAGGATCAAAGTATTTGGATAAGCTTTCACTCAACCGGATTATTAATTTCACGGGTACTTATCACCAATAACAAATACCAATAACTTTATTCAACTAGATTAAAACAAATAAAATAAATCATCTAATATTTTTATCTCTATTAAAATTTGAACGTATAACTCTCCTCCTTATAGTCATTTTTAGGGAAATTAGTAGGAAATTTCAAGAGGATGGAGAAAGCAACACAAGTAGAATAGTAATAAAATTTAGGCGTGTGTAAGCCGTGTTGGGCCCCTAATCTCAAAATCGACCTTATCATTTACTATTCGAACTCGGCAACTACTTCATCCTTCAACACTTGTCTATTCACAATCCCATTCTAATTCAACTATTCATCAACACTTTGGAATCTATCATTGCTAAAGTTCACGTAACAACATTTTAATCTAACTCAATCAAATCTCTTTATAATAATATTGTTTATCAAAATATTTTTTGATTGATGTAGCAAAATATAGTTACGAAACACATGTAATATAAGTAAAATACGTACATTTGCTTTTAATTTAGTCTCAGTTGATATCTATGCCTTTAACATTGAATATGAATGTAGTTATTTAAATTTGGATAAAGTAGAACAAGTAGGCACACACGTGCGTAATATGTGTCCTACATGACATAGTACAAATCGTTTTGAGTGTATATCTTATGTGAATTGTCTGGTAGAACATGTATTCCTACTTGTTCAATCCTATATAAATTTAAATATGTATTCGTGCACATTCAAAATTGAAGATTTCAAGCTAAATGACATTTTATATAATATACTTGTTATATAATATTCTAAAAAACTTGATTGATATAATGAAATATTATGATAGAGAATAATTGTTAAAAAAGATTTTATTTGTAGAGTGTATATTGTTGAATCAATTTATGTGTTCGACCGTTGCCGCTTGATTTGTGTATATAAAAGTACCCCTAATTCGAAATTCGAAATTCCAAGTCCATGATTTTATCGGTCTACCTAAGTCATTAGCACATATGACACACGTAAGGGAATTTTTAATTTGTAAAATTAAAAAGAATTATCACAAAAATTTAGGATAGAACAACAGATTATTGAATGGAAATTTGATTATATCATTAGCACCTATGATACACGTCTTGTTTCTAGTTCAACTAAAGGGAATTTTTTATTTGTAAAAGTTAAAAAAATCATAGCAGAAATCTAGAAAAGCACGGTAGATTAGTGAATGGAAATTTGATTCTAAATATATGAGAGAGGTTTATAAAAAAGGAAATATATATCATCATGACTATATAACTGTATAAAGTATATTAAATTAATCGATCATTAAATATTAACTATATTATATCCATGTATAACTAAAGCATGCTTGTATCAAATTATAGTATTATTATGAAGTATGTTTATATCAAATTATACTATGGAAAAGATTTTATTGTTATAATTTTGATATAAAAAAAATAAAAATTCTATTTGCTTAGTGAAGAATTTCTAATCTTTTTTTTTCTTTTATAAAGGAATGGATTCCATTTATATTGGAAAAATCATGATTACGAAATAAATAAACCTAATTTTAGGCGATTTATGTGTGTTGCAATTACCTTTTAGGTGATTTAATGCAGAGAATTTGTCAAGTAAAAGAGCCAGGAAAACAGACATATTTTTTACTCTAACCATCATCAAGATGGGATAATTGGAAAAAAGTAATTTGCTATTGCTATTGCTAAAACTCCTTGCAAAGCAAGAAGAAATGTTTAGCATATCCTTACACAGATGATGGTCTATCTAATTTTGTAGTCTGGGGATTGCTACGATCAGAAGCCTCAGATATTGCATATATGGTATTTTTCACTAAAATGCCATATTTTGAAAGTTATTTCCAAATTGAACAATTCTCAACTAAAATTTTGAAATACCAATAGCCACATGTTTTACAGGGTAAGCACTACTTTAAAAATATGTTCTATATCCATGAAAGGAAAGACATTCAAGATGCTACAAATTTTGGCGCCTCCAATTTTCAACCTGGTGCAGGAGGTGGAGGGGGTGGCTGCATCGACATACGGGGCATAGCATGGGGACCATCATTAAAGTGCTGAGGTGGTGGTGGCCCATGCCAAACATTACCACCCATTGCAGCAGGTGGTGGAGGGGGCCTATTTAGGGGTGGAGCTAACTGTGGGGGCGGCGGAGGTGGCATTCCTCTAAATTGCATTTGCTGCTGCGGAATGCCACCTGCAGCTGGTTGCATAGGCTGTCCATGCCAAGCTTGTGGTGGGGGCATCTGCACGGGTGGGTAGACATTAGGCTGCATTGGTGGTGGCCTAATTGCTGGAACAGGAGCTGGAGGCATGGGAGCATTTGCAAAAGGCCGTGGGGGAACAGGAGCACCAACTGCACCGTCTGCTTGTGGAACACTGGGAAGAGTTGGAAGTCCACTTGCAAACATGGTGTGAGGTCTGTTTTTCTGGGTACCTGGATCAGTCGAAGCTAAAACCCTCTCTGCATATCATCCACAACAAATCAGAATTGCCCCAAAGTGTATTAGAAAACTAATGACTACATAATTCAAAAAGATAATAAAGTTCATGAAATTCAAAATGCCCCTCACTCATACCCCTTGTCACACACTTCGAAGTACAATCCAAAAATACTAGCTCAGTATTCTACAAACTTAAGGTCCAAAGAACTAGAAAATAAATTTAACTGAAATATTCGCAACAAGCAAAACAGAGTTCAACAATCTTGATCAAGGAGAAGTATCCACATCCTAGCATTCTCAATTTCATTTTTCTAAAACGCAAATTCATTCTTACCAGCAGGGGCTCCGTGACGTTCCCCCTTTGTATCTTTCTTGTAGGCATAGGACACCATAATTTGGCGGTTGCAAAGATATTGACCATTCATAGCCTGCAGAAATGCCAAGTTGGAAGTCAAAAGTCCAGATGCATCAGCTAGAAAGCATCTGGGCATAGACAGGATTTGAAACATCAAAAGCAACAATACTGTGATGACCCGCCACTTAATCTTGCAAATAGAGGCAGAAAAGCTAGAGTCTTTGGCGTCTTTCGGAAGGCTCTAGATTTGTGTAGAAAGACCTAGAATTCTTTAGCCTTCTCTAGATGTGTGTGGAAAGTTCTAGAGAGAGGACTAAAGTGTAAATAAGGAGG
>JBCEWC010001088.1:0-44651 GCA_038996855.1 Solanum aculeatissimum
GGACCAGGGCCAATAAAAGCCACCCTCAACTTAGGTGTTGGCCTAAATTGAGGTTCACAATGTCCTTGGAGAGACCAAGGCCAAAGTAAGGATTTACAACTAATCAAGGGATATGTGTTGGGTGAAAACAAAGAAAAAGCTTATTTAGGCTTAATTATTTGGTTCAAAGAGAACAATTTTATTTGGATGGTTCATTTTAGGCTAAGTGGGTTCATACAAAAATGGCATAAGATCCTTTCCTAATCCAGTTATTCAATTATTCCAGTGGGACGATCCGGGCAAGTTCTAGCTTACAAGTGTGTCAATTGAATAAAAACTAATAGGCTCACATGCACATGGCACATATCCTACGCTATTCAGCACCAACCAACCAAAGAATTTTCATTCATCTCGATATCAACTAGACAATGTATACAACACTTAGCACGGATCACACAAGTTAGCCAGGACGAGATGCATGCACATACAAGCACTTTGAATATGGGCCATTTTCATAATAAAAACTCAGGGTTATTGCAGACTCTTATAAAGACCTATACTTATGCAAATTACACAACCTAAACATGTCAGTTCTACTACATAAACCACCTGAGAGAAAAGAAACATGGAAACAAAAACTCCCAGGTGCCAGGAATGCCCTACCCCCACCAAAAAGACAGTGCAATGCCCTCAATGCACATAAAGTAAAAAATATAAAGACAAACGGGGAAAGGATATACCTAAGACGCACTAGGCATCGAGCTAATCAGCATCAGCAATGTGCGACCCCTAAGTAGGGTCGGCTCCATCAAAGGGAGGTACTTGGTCGAGCGCACTCCCAGAAGCTCCAGCTCGAGCTGCCTCATAGGCAAGTCACTTTTAATCTGTCTGTTCTGTAGTAGTCTGTCTTTAGGCTCTAAGCACCTTGCGTAGCTGTTTCTCCTCTACCTCTTTGGCATCCGACGGCGAGCTATGGTGCTGGTGTCGCTTTTTGTCCTTTCCTTTCTATTTAGAAGCCTCAGGTGGCTGCATAGTGGTAGCAGGGGCGCCGGAGGAGGAACACCCCAATAATCACCCAAAGACGGTATGGGGGTTAAGACCACAAACTAGTTCAGCAGCGACTCAGTAGGAGGAGGTGGAGGCAGGGCATTATACCTAGCCATGAGCACGGCGATCTAATTTTTCATTTTTCCAACTGTGTTTGCAATATTGGCCGCCTCCATTCCTGACAAGTTGTTGATCCTCTCATTGAAATAAGTCTCCAAGCCGTTTATCTGGTTTTGGAGAATAGCTATCTGACCCTGTAGATCATCACGAAGCGATTCTACATGAGTCAGGACCACCTGTGGTAGCCTCTCAACAATCTGGTCCACGATGGCACGAGTTTGGCGCTGATCATTTACCAACATGGCCAAAAACTCATAGGGCACATAGACATACCCTAGTGCTACCGTCGTCTGTAAGGTGTTTGCCCCGGCCTAATTAGACACCGCACCCATCGAGGGAACACCTGAGAAGTCCGCAAAGTCTATGGGTTGCTGAAGGGCGGCCTGTGGAAACATAATCGGGCCCCCATAGCACTGCGTCCTGGCCCGGAAGAGAGAATTGGTTACATCTTTAATCAAGGCGATGTTCACTGTTGTGGAAGGAAACGTCTTTCGGTCTAGGTACCTGGTGGTGAGGACCTGGGCCCACTGCAAAGGCCTCTGATCAAGCAGGGAAAAGGGAAGGTCACCCACTCACTAAGTGCTCAGTCCCGTATCTCGGTGGCAATGACTCAACCCACATTAATAAGGTAGCGGGCGATGAGACACGCCACCAGTGAAGCGTGCGAAAGCTGAAGGGTGTTGTCATTAAGAGTGGGTCACAGGCGGGCACGCATCACGGACCACCAAACTTTAGCCTAAAAAGTGATGGAGGCCTTGGTAATAGAGATCTGTGGGTCAGTGACCCAAGCAGCGTCAGCACTCTGTATGGCAATTTGTTGTGCAATCTAGGTCACTACAGCAACTCAAGAGTCAGGATCAGCCAATAGTGCAGCCTTAGAAACTTGGTGGACTTTAGCTGCATAAAGCCCACCAGTTGGTGGTGTGTACTCAGGTCCATGCAGGAATCGATTGATAGTGGTTGCAGAGATGTCGACCTCCTGACCCCGGATGGACAAATGTTGCAGTAAGGCCACATTTATGGCTTTGTGTCATCGCAATCTCCTGGAACTTCCCCCACCGAGTTCATCAAATAAGCAACATAAGAGGAGTAAAACTCCTGGATGAGGGCCAGCCCATAAAAACTTGGATGAGGGCTATCCACCAAAACTCGTGGAAGTCAAAGGACGCTTTAATCTCCGGTACTGCATCCAGGTTATCAGTCAGCACAATCAACTACGACAGCATAGGTCGCCGCTACAACCCCTGGACCCTTTAGTCAACCTACGGAAAAATATATCACGTCTGCCCAGGGTGGTCCAATGGGCTCAGAGGAAGTGGAGGATGGTCTTGGCCACTTCCTCTGGGGCATCATCATATTGCTATGGGGTATCGAGAGTGGAGACATGATCCTCCTCCTCAAATTATGAGATTGCATCAACCTTCTCCCCTGCAGAAAATGGGACCCGCTCGGTAGCAAAGAGGGTCACTGTCTGGTGAGCTGTTCGAGCTCGAGTTGTCCAGGGAGAGTGAGGGTAGACATTTCCGGTGTAGCAGATCTCCGACCCCTCTGATGACTCAGTTTCTAAGCCACTGCCTGTTTGTTGGCTGGAGGAATCGGTGGGAGAATCACGAAGGTGAGATTGTTGGCGAGGACCCATTAAACCAGCAAGCAACAAAGTAAGAAACATTAAGCACAGTTGGAACCTGTAGGATGATAAGCAAACGGGTACTCAGACTTCCCCTGGAGTAGGACAAGTGACAATAACCCTTAAAAGTGGCATCACCCGGTCTATCATAGGAAAATTGCACTAAGGCCCACTACGAAAATACAACACAACATGAACTTGGAAAAAAACCTAACAAATGCAGATGTAGAAATAGCTGGACGGACCCTACACAAACCATGTGATATGGCACGGGTCGTGAAGTGGTCTATCTAGATGGACTTGGGGTGCTGGAGAAAAAAACTATCACCTGGATAAAAACCCCTACATGGACTGTGAAATAGGTCACGAACCGTGCAGGCATCTGTATACCATGACTTGATGTGTGGGTGGAAGAGGGCGCCTGGATAGGACCCCCTACATGGGTCGTGTGATGGTACACGAGCTATGAGGTGGGTCGTATGATTTATCGTGCCTAGTCGATCACAGTCTGCTGTTAAGGCTTACCCAATGGACCCTTACACGGTCTGTGTGAAAGTACACGAGTCGTGAATAGTACCGTGGGAGACACTGTGAGCTTGTCTCGGCAAAAAACCTTTAGATCCGGTATATAGGCACACGAATTAGAGCCCTGACACTCTTTCACAAACATGGCACATAAAAGACAAATAATTTACACAATAAAATACTAACTACGGCCTAATTTCTAAGCATATTCAAGGGGGAAACTTCAAAGGACCAACAATGGTGGTCCAAGACACCCAACTCTTTCCCCAACCCAATTTACCCAACAACAACACAAATTTGAACCTAAAACTTCAATTTTTGCACAAAGAGAAGCACATACATCATCTATTGCGCCAAAAAGAAGAAGAAACCAAGAGGCACTTACTTGAATCTTGAGAAAATTGAAGATAAGTGAAGATAATGAGGCCTCAAACTAAATTTGTTGCTTAACAGATCGTGAGAATGATTCTAACTTTGTAGATAAAGAGATAGAATTTGTGGAGTTGAGAGGATTCGGGTGAGAGAGTTGAAAAAAGAGGAAAAGTGAGGAATGAGGCGGATGGTGGTAACAAATATGGCAATTTTGACCAGTCAAAACCATCACCCCTGCCGCACGGACAACTATATGGACTGTGAAGAATGTCACAGGCCGTGACACGGACCGTTTACTTTTCCTTGGTTTGTTCGGCTTTTTATATCGTCCCTTCTCACAGTTGGCATCACAATCTGTTTGCCCACCCGTAGGACAGGACTTAGAGCATTAAAAACCTCCTTGGAATGATACGTCCACTGTCCTACTTCACGGTTGGCCTCACGGTCAGTGTGGTGGCACACGGTCCATTTGTCTATCCGTGGGATGGGACTTAGAGCCCTGAAGGCCTACCTGGAGTGATACATCCACTATCCCACATCATGGTTGGCCTCAGGGTCCGTGTGTTATCACACGATCCATTTGTCCATCTGTGGGATGGGACTTGGACCCTTGAAGAACTTACCTGGAGGATGTATCCATTGCCACATCTCACGGTTCGTGTGGTGTCACATGATCTGTTTGTCCATCCGTTTGCCAAGACTTTGAAGCCCTTACAAAACTTACCTAGGAGTATGTGGCCACGGCACTCTCACAGTCCGTGTGATGACACACAGTCCGTGTGATGACACACGATCTGTGTGTTGGGTTGTATCACTGACCTTGGCTTACGTTTCACGGTTTGAGCTCCAGTACCTATCGTACTCATCATGGCTCACTGTCACGACCTTTCCAGCATATCGGCATGCACCTGCAACTACAAAAATAACGACTAATGACATACTAAAGACAAAAAAAATTGATTGTTTTATACATATATGATTACAGCATGGGTTGCCTCCCATGAAGCGCTTGCTTTAACGTCGCGGAATGGCGTGGCTCCTTGACTACTCAGACTTTGTCAAGGTACACTACCTCCACCACGAAGACTTCAGAAATAGCACCCAAGTACTTCTTGACCCTTTGACCATTAACCTTGAACCGGTGCCCAGTATCAGCTACCAACTCTAATGCACCATGAGGGAAAAATTGAACAACCTTGTATGGGCCAACCCATCCAGACTTTAGCTTTCCTAGAAACAACCGCAACCTAGAGTTGTATAGCAACACCTTGTTGCCCACATTAAAATTACGCGGTGTGATGTGCCTATCATGGTGGGCCTTCATCCTGGCCTTGTACAGTGCAACACTATCATACACGTGCAGACGCAGCTCATCAAACTCATTGATTTGGTCCAGTCTCAACTTTGTGGCTTCCTTTAAATTCATATTCAACTTCTTTAAGGCCCACAGTGCCTTATGCTCTAGCTCCACTGATAAGTGACAAGCCTTACCATACACCAAATGGTATGGGGACATACCGATAGGGTTTTATATGTTGTGCGGTAGGCCCAAAGCGCATCATCTAGTTTTCTAGCCTAATCAGTCCTAGAAGCATTTACAGACTTGGCCAGGATCTCTTTGATCTCTCTGTTCGACACTTCAACCTGGCCACTAGTCTGCGGATGGTAGGGTGTGGCGACCTTATGTTGTCTGACTCCATACTTAGCCAGTACTGCGTGAAAGATCTTATTACAGAAATGGGTCCCCCCATCACTAATGATAGTTTTGGGAGTCCTCAATCTGGAAAAGATGTTCCGCCTCAGAAACTGGGCTACACTCTAGCTCTCATTATTGGGCAGCTCCACTACTTCCACCCACTTTGAGACATAGTCAGCTGCCACCAAGATATACCTCATGTCATAGGAGCTCACAAAGGGGCCCATGAAGTCGATGCCCAGACATCAAATATTTCAACCTCCAAAATAGGAGTCAAGGGAATCTCCTAGCACCTAGAGATATTATCTTATTGCTAGCACTGATCACATCCCTTCACTAGATCATGAGTGTCCTTATACAGAGTGGGCCAGTAGTACCAATATTAGAGTATCTTTTTGGTTGTCCTAGAATTACTGTGGTGGTCCCCCCACTGGAGAAGCGTGACATGCTTCCATTAAACTCATCATCTCTTTCTCAGTGACGCACCTCCAAATGATCCCATCAGCACATGTGTGGAACAAGTATGGTTTATCCCAAAAGTACCTGCACATATCATGGAGAAACTTTTTTCTCTGATGAGAGGTTAAGTTCTAAGGCATGAGGTCACTCACCAGATAGTTAGCATAATCAGCATACCATGGATTAGATCAATAGAAGAAGTTAATACCTGCTCATCGGAAAAAGAGTCATCGATGGTTAACTAATCGTTTCCCTTGGACTCATCCTCCAGTTGAGATAGATGATCTACAACTTGGTTCTTGGTCCCTTTTCTGTCTTGGACCTCAAAATTAAACTCTTGCAACAGTAGGACCCACCTGATCAGTCTTGGTTTGGCATCCTTCTTAGCCATAAGATACCTCAATGCTGCATGGTCGATGTGCACAATTACCTTTGTACTCAAGAGGTAGGCTCGAAATTTGCAAAAGGCATAGATCACTGCCAACAACTCTTGCTCAGTTATGGTGTAGTTTCTTTGGGCTTCATTCAGGGTCTTGCTGGCAAAGTAAATGGGGTGAAAAATCTTGTGTGCTTTTGGCCCGGCACAACTCTCACAGTAGTTCCACTTGCATCGTACATGATCTCAAATGGGGCTAACCATTCAGGAGCTACAACTACAGGCGCAGTAATGAACTTGTCCTTTAAAGTCATAAAGTCTTGCGTGTAGCTTTCATCGAACTGGAACTTGGCATCGTTTTCCAACAGTTTGCACAATGGATGTCCAATTTTGGAAAATTCTTAGATGAATCGGTGATAGAATCCCGCATGCCCCAGAAAACTTCTGACTCTTTTTACTGAGATAGGCGGCGGTAACTTTTCAATAACTTCAATCTTTGCCTTGTCTACCTCTATGCCTTTTTTGAGATCTTGTGGCCAAGAACTATCCCTTCCTTAACCATGAAGTGGCATTTTTCCCAGTTCAAGACTAGGTTCGCCTCCTCACAACACTGTAGAGCCCTGCTTAGGTTAAGAAGATATGACTCACCCACCACAGAGAAATCGTCCATGAATACCTCAAGGGTGTCTTCAACCATGTCTGAAAAGATAGACATCATGCATCACTGGAAAGTGGCTTGGGCATTACACAACCTAAAAGGCATCCACTTGAATGCAAACGTCCCATATGGACAAGTGAAGGTGGTCTTCTCCTGATCCTCGGGTGCAATCGATATCTAATTGTACCCCGAATACCCGTCCAGGAAATAGTACCATCCTCTGCCTTCCAATCGATCTAATATTTGGTCAATGAAGAGCATGGGAAAATGATTCTTCAAGGTCCATTTGTTCAATTTTTTGATAGTCCATGCAGACTCGACAGCCAGTTACAGGATATGATAGGACCAATTCGTTCTTGTCATTGGCGATGATTGTCATACCCCCTTTCTTGGTTACACACTGCACTAGGCTGACCCACTGACTATCCGAGATCAGGTATATGACCCCAGTATCTAACCACTCGATGATTTCCTTTTTCACAACCTCTTACTTGGGCGGGTTAATCCTGCGCTGATGCTCAATGTTAGGCACACAGTTGTCTTCCAACTTAGTCTTGTGAGTGCATATTCCTGGCAGAATCCTCATAATATCTGTAATGGACCAACTAATAGCCTTTTTGAACTTCTACAATACCTCTACCAATGTTATCATCTGATCTTCCTGTAAATCTGCAGCCATAATCACAGATAAAGTGTTATTATCACCAAGAAAAGCATACCTCAAGTGTTGCGGTAGTTTCTTGAGTTCCATAGTTGGAGGCTCCTCAACAGACTCCTTAGCAGGTGGGGATGGTTTGTTCTTTAAATCCAGGTTCAACTTTCTTAGTACATAAGGTCTGGTTCCCTTGCCTTACAATGCTTGCACCGTACCCTTATAATCAGTCATACCATCCTCTGGAAAGTTCATGATTACAACTTCTAGCTTATCTACACCCATTTCTATGTCGATGACCCACATTACTGCCATCTCTGTAGGCCATTTCATAGAAGCACATACATTGAACTTGACCTCCTCTAAGTTTAATCTGAAGGTTAGCTCACCACATTCCACATCCACCAATGCTCTGCCAGTAGCTAACAATGGTCTCCCAAGGATGATAGGAAGCTCAAAATCGACCTGGCAGTCTAGAATAACAAAATCTGTAGGAAAAATAAACTGGCCCACATGGACCAACACATCGCATAGAATTCCCATGGGCCGCTTGATTGACCTGTCCGCCATGAGTATTTGTATAGTTTTGGGTGTGGGGTCTTCCAAGCCTAACTACTTATAAACTACTAGCGGCATCAGATTGATGTTAGCACCCAAGTCGCAGAGAGCTCATGCAAACTGAAAACCCCCAATTATGCACTAGATAGTGAACACTCTAGGATCCTTTTTTTTCTCAACCAGTGATCTCGTAGCAATTGCACTACAATGGTGGAGGTTCCCTGCTGACTGGAGGTGATCGTCTGCTTCTTAGTCACTAAGTCCTTCATGAACTTAGCATAACCCAGTATCTATTCTAGTGCTTCCACCAAGGGTATGTTTACTGACAGCTCCTTTAACATCTCCAAATATTTTTGGAACTTACCATTATCTGCCTTCTGCTTCAACCTCTATGGAAATGGTGGTGGCAGCTTAGAAACAGCTGGCAAAAGCATTGGCTCTGGTTTGTCAGACCCCCTTGGGTCCTTAACGATCTCAGCATCATCAGGTGTCACAGCTACTTCCTCAACTACCTCCTCAGCCTGGTGCACACTGGTGTCAACCACTTTGCTACCCACCTAAATTGCACTGTCATCTCTAGTTTAACCGAATCAGGGAGTATCTTACCACTTCTTATGGTCACGGCCATGCAGTGACCATCATTTTTCGAGTTCTGAATGGTATCACTAGGAAGATCCTCAACCTTTCTCTGATTCAGTGAAGCTGACAACTGGCCCATTTGCTGCTCTAACTGCTTAATAGAAGTGGAGTTAGAATCCACTAATTGACGAATATTAGACATTTCACCACGCATGTCCCTCACTCAACATTCTGTAGCTTTCACCTTGTTGAGCACTTTGGCCATCATTTCTTCCAGCTTAGAGGTGCCACTCTCATTGTTCGTGCGTTCTATGTTCATGGGGGATACGTATACTGCCGGCCAATCATTTCTAAAGTTATCCCTATTCTGCTTGTTTCCCGTATCTCTTGCCCCAGGCTGATCATAATAGTTTTCGCGTCCATAATTCCAACCTTGATTTCCAGAGTTGAATGTCCGGAAACCCCTCTAACTGTTCAGCAACTTAGCCTTTTTATCATACTTGAACCGTGCATCATCATACCTAGGTGCCATATCCACTGCTTGCACTTTCTCTATACCTCCACCCAACAGTTTCTTTGTCAGCAAATCCTTCTGAGTTCACATGTGAGCCATGTCCTAGTCTCATTCCTCTTCTTTGTTTTGTTGTTCTGCATTCATCCCAATGAGGAACCCTGAGCAATCGCCATCTCTGGTATACCAGGACCTACTGTTCTTAGCTGTTTGATCCAAGATGACTACAATATCAGGAAAAGTATTGGCCATATACGAACCCTCACAAGCTGCATCAATAATCGGCTTAGTGATAAGCATAACCCATAGAAAACCCCCTTCAAGTGCTCATCTATGAGGTTATAGTTCGGGAATTATTTAATCTTTTGTCTGAACTTCTCTCAAGTCTCATATAATGCCTCAATTGGTAACTGCATGTGCGACCCGATCTCATCCTTCAATTTTAATTTCACTGACGCAAGAAAGAATAGCTCTAAGAATGCTTCCTTCAATTCACCCCATGTACAAATAAAGTCATATGGAAGTTCATTCAGTCACTTTGTTGCCTCCCCAGACAGAGACAATGGGAATAACCTCAACTGGATAACTTGTTGATTAACCCTCGAAATTTTGGATAACTGACAGGTGGAGACAAAATTCATAACGTACTGGTTGGCGTCCTCGTGTGACTGCTTTATGAACAAACCTTTCAATGAGAGCATCTAAAGCATCGTCCTCGTGATGGTGAACTTCACACCAGGGGGCAGTGGTGGCAAGACTATTGCACTAGTACCCCCAGAGCCTTCCTCATCATCGTATATTGCACAGGGTTGTTTTGAGGTAGGCGGTTGTAGTGAGGCAGGTGGTTTAATTTCTGGTTGGTGTTAAGGAGGGACCAAAGGTATTACTCCATCCCCATCAAGATCATGCATACCTATCCTATTGTTGCCCCTATTCTCCATATTTAGGGCCAACTCACGTCGCCTCTGAGTTTCTCGCTCCTGTGTATTCATCCTTCGAATTGATCTTTATAGCTCTGGGTCGTAAGTAATCAGTGGTTCGCTCTTACTGTGGGTGGGGGGCATGCACTACCTATCTCCTGTAGTACTAACAAACAAAAATAAAAAAAGTAAAATCAGAAAATAGAATTACACTGAAATTAGCACTAATAGAGAATATCTTTGTCGTATTCCCCGACAACGGGGCCAAAATTTGATACGCCCAAATTCACATCTCAAATGAAGTGTAAAGTGGTCGTTAACCAAATATAGAACCCAACAAGATTTGGGGTCGATTCCACAGGGAATGTGAGAAAATAAAGCTATCAGCACTTAGTTCCAAGTGTAATAACTCTTTTCGAAACAAAAATGCATAATATAAATGGGGGTTTTGTAGTAATGTAAAGACTAATTATCAAGATTACTCTACTAATTAACTATCTAAAATGACTACTAGATTTTTTTTTTAAAACAAATTAAAGGCCCTATGGGGGGTCAGGGGCTAAGCAACACCCCCAGGCTTTAACATAAATAATTAAAGAAAACAGGAAAGTACATGGAGGGGGACATCAACCATACCTCCTCCCTATGGTGGTACTCCTTGACTTGCTTAAGTAGATTAGCCATGAGACCCTATTCTAATGAACAAACCAAGAAACTCCTAAGAGAGGACTCCTCTCATTACAATATTCTAGGAAAGCAATAAACAAGGGAGACTCTCCCCTTACAATTTGAACAGAAAATAAACACCTAAGTCTAATCCTATACTCTATCCTGCTGGACAGCATACTGGATCAGTGAAAGGATCCCTTCTGAATGTTTTTGTATGCTGCATCTTTAGGGTGATTTCCTCATTCTCTTCATCTGCCTTCTTCTAAATGTGATAACTTGCATCTTGTCCATCTTCAAGTAAGCCTTGCTCTCTTTTGGCAGTTGATTAGCCTCTTGAAATACTTGGTATATGTTGATCTGCTGGTTGTATTTGGCTAGAGAGTCAGCCACTTGATTGGCTTCTCTCATTATATGCTGACATTTGAACTCCAGAATTTGGGCCCTGTAATATTGGATCCTATCCGGTTCTCTCTGTATCCTCCATGGAGATTTAGCTGTGTGATTGATCCAGGAGCTAAGCATTTTAGCATCAACCTCCAGGTGGACTCTGGTGTATCCCATTTGAACACACCAACTTAATCCAACAGTTGTTGCTTGAGCTTCTGCTTGATGTTTAGTACCTTGTCCCTATGGGTAGGCAAAGGCAATAATAAGGTCCCCATGTTTTTCCCTCACAACTCCCCCTACCCCTATTGTTCCAAGATTTCCTAAGGCACTGCCATCAGTGTAGAGTTTGATCCATTAATCCTGAGGTTTAACCCACTGGACTGGAGTTATTCTTACCTCATGGTAGCATTTCTCCACCAGAATGGTGAGGTCTTTCCAGCCATAAGGTCAATCTATGTAAGGGAAGGTTGTCCTCATTAGCATGGACATGTCCCTGGCCACCATATACTTGACTTTGGCTGTGTTGGGGACTATTCCATCATACTTAGCAGAGCATATGCTTTTCCAAACGTTCCAACATATGAAGATTGGAGTTGTTTGCAGTATGATCCTGTGGGTTCATTATTGTGTTTGGCTTCCCACCATTTCCTGATGTTCAGTCTCAGGGAGTTCACATCCATGTTGATGCTTAGAAAGGAAGCAAAATAGTTCCAAATTTTCCTGGTAAAAGACCCATTGAGCAAGATATGGTCAATAGTATCCCCTCTTGGATTAGTATAGCAGTGACAATTGGAAGGTTCATAACCAAAACTGGACAGCTTTTCATTGGTAGGCAACTTAACCCTCATAGCCCTCCATAGCAGGAAGGAGCATTTGAAGGGAATAGATTTATGCCAAATAAGCCTGTTAAAGTTGTTCTGCTCTTTTTTCTCCCTTACCAAGATCTAAGCAGAGGAGGTTGTGAATTCTCCATTACTGTTTAGATTCCAAATAGGTTTGTCAAGTATGCCACTGAGAGCCTGGATTGGGGTGTTGAGAATGGTGACTATGTACTGGTGAGGGGTTATTTCCCTGATTCTCTCTTGGTCCCATTGCCCATTTTGCACAAGTTCAGCCACTTTGGTGTTGTTAAATCTGTGGCTAGCATCACTAAATTGGGTCAGGGGTCCCATCCCCAGCCAATTGTCCCACCAAAAGTAACAGTTTCCAGAATAAACCTTCCATTGGATATGAGGCTCAATTAGGTGTTTGTTGTACATCATATGCTTCCAAATCAGAGAGTCTTTTTTATCCCCTTTCTTTGTCAAAGGGTTGGCCCTCTGGCAATATTTGGATCTCAAGAATTCAGCCCAAAGAGAGGTATTACTTCTGAAGTTCCACCAATGTTTAACCTGAAATGCTTTACACACATCATTCATGTTTCTGAAGCCAATTCCCCCTTCTGCCAGAGGAAAGCTGAGGCTCTTCCAAGATGCCCAGTGGTACTTCTTATTTTGATCAAGTCTTCCCCAGAAGAAGTCTGTTGTGAGACTCTGGATTTGTTTCAAGGTGGTGCAAGGAGGAGATATAGCAGCTAATAGATGTATAGGCAGAGACTGGATCACATGTTTGATCAGAGTAGTTTTTCCCCCATAACTCAAAATTTTTGAGTGCCATCCTGATATCTTATTGATCACTTTAGACACCATATCTGAAAAGTAGATATCCTTTGTCTACCTATATAAAGGGGGCATCCCAGGTAGGTGATAGGATCTTTTTTCTACTTGAAACTAGTTATCTCAGTGATCCTCTCACAAATAGCCTGATCCGTGTTGGAGATGACCATAAAGTGGCTCTTACTTTTGTTAACCATTTGGCCAGAAATCCTTTCATAGGAGTTCAAAACCTTCATAATCAAGGTTAAGGACTCTATATTGCTAGAGGTAAACAGAATCACATCATCAGCAACGCTAAGATGATTGATTTGGGGTCCTCTCTTATTCATATAGAAGGCTTGAAAGTTAGGGTGACTATGGAGTCTATTCAGCATCCTAAACAATACCTCAGCCCCTAAGATGAACAAGGCAGGAGATAGAGGATCACCTAGTTTAAGCCCCCTGGTTGAGTGGAAAAAACCATGCCTGGCTCCATTAATGATAATGGAATACCAATTGTTGGTCATAATTCTCCATGTTAAGTCAATGAACTGCTCCCCAAATCCCATTTTCCTCATGACAATACAGATGTAAGACCAAGAAGCCCTATCATAAGTCTTGGCCATGTCAAGTTTAATCACCACATTTCCCCCTTCCACAGGTTTCTTGATGTGATGAATGATTTCTTGAGCTAACATAATGTTCTATGCTATATTTTTCCCTTTGATGAAGCCAGATTGATTCCTGGAGATGAGGTTGGGAAGAATAGAGGTCAGTCTTGAGGAAAGGATCTTGGAGAAGATCTTGCAAATGCAGTTACTAAGACTGATAGGTCTATAATCTGAGAAACTGCCAGGATTACTAATTTTAGGAATCAAAACAATGCAAGAGTGGTAAAAATACTTAGGAATCTCCTGGCCATTGAAAAAGGTCTGAACTGTCTTCAGCAGGTCCATTTTGATAATCTCCCAGCAGGTTTGATAGAACATACCACTGAATTCATTTGGGCCAGCAGCTAAGTAAGGGTTCATTGATTGAATCACCAGATGTACCTCCTCCAAATCAGGGGGGCCTGAAGCTTAAAATGACTACTAGAGTTCAACAATGTATTGCTAGACTAGGTTTGCGGTCCCCATGATACCAATTCTTATATTCAAACTTAAGGCTTCTATGAATGCGATCACATACACAGAGTAAGCAAACATTTAACACCTAATTAACCTTCCAGTCCTTCTTAGATGCATATTGTTTATCACCTTCAAGTCTCAGAACGTTTACCCTTTTTACCCCTTGCTTTAAACCTCCGGATGCTCTCACCTTCTGGTCTCGAACACTTAGACTAGGTTAATAACCTCGAATTCTATCATAGGATTCTTTTTATAATCACTACATCCCTCTTGAGCATGTAGTGAATATAGGTTTACCCTAACGCATCGACTCATTAAGGTTTATATTAAATTGAAGAGTTCCTATGATGTATATGATGATCACACTCAAATTTTGTCGTAAATTTTCCTATCTTACTTACTTATCATGGTTCCCACAACCCTAGTTGTGGGTTTAGCCTAGCATGATTGAAGAAATTGAATTACAATAAGATGAATAGATCATAATTGGCATTTACAATTGAATATGCAGTGAATTTATGGATCACAATCACAAACGAATAAATGAAAAATCACAAATTCGATTAAAATAGCTTCAACAATGTTGTTCTCTCAAGTATTCGGTCTCTAGCAGATAATAACTATCAAAAATGACCTAAATATATATATATATATATATATATATATCACCTAAAATCTAATACAAATTAAATAGGAAATCCCAGTTTCAGCATGGACGATGGCAGCTACACGGACCGTGAGAAACTTCACGGTCCGTGAAATGGCCCGTGAACCTATACTTAGCAATAATTCCTGTGTAATTCTAGCTGAAGTTTCTGCCCCTCACCACGATCGGGAAGACGGTCCGTGCAATACTACACGGCCCGTGGTGGGTCCCGTGTGGCCTCTGTTGGTGGAAATTTCTAGTGCATTAATGGTTGAGGTTTTTGCCTCTTCTCATGGCTGGGCATACGCCCCGTGTACCTCCACACGGCCCATGATGGGTCCCGTGTGGTTCCACTTAGCACAAATTCCAGTGCGATTCTAATTCAAACTTTCTACCTCTCTTCACGGCTTGGACAAACAATTTGTGAACCTTCACACGGCCCATAAAGGGTCCCGTGTGTTCTCACTTGGAAGCATTTTCTTGTGCAATTTTTGTTGGACTTTCTGCCTCCCTTCAGAGCCTGGCAGCGTTATTTCTGCATTTTCCACTTCTTTTTTGTCTGTATCCATGCCTCAACCTGATTCCTTGAAAATAACACTAAACACAACATTAAACACACAAATTTACTTGAGAACTCACAAAAATTCTAAGTAAAAAGCATTATTGGAGTTTTATTTTCACGACTCATCAGTGTGGCATAAAGAGTGACATAGTTGATTTTGTGTCCAAGTGTTTAACTTGCTAACAGGTCAAGTGTAAGAATCAGAGGCTAGGGGGTGAGTTCTAAAGGATACCCATTCCTACTTGGAAATGAGAGCGGATCACGGTGGAGTTTATACTTAGTTTACCCACTACTGTGAGCGGGTATGACTCTATCTAGGTTATTGTGGACTACATGACAAAGTTTACGCACTTTATTCTGGTGAAGGTCAGGTTCACAATAGATAGATTGGCTTAGTAATACATTAGTCAGATCATGAGACTTCAAGGTGTACCAGTTTCCATAGTATCTGATCGAAGTTCTCTATTCACTTCCTACTTCTAGAAGGCCCTACAGCATGGTTTGGGCTCTTAGTTAGACTTGAGTACAACATTTTATCCTCAGATAGGTGGTAAGTCTGATATTCCTATTTAGGTGCTAGAGGATAAGCTTCGGGCATGCATTATTGACTTCAGTGCCAGGCAGGATCAGCATTTGCCCTTAGTGGAGCTTACTTACAACAACAGTTATCATTCCAGCATCCAACTGGCTTTTTTTGATGCCTTGTATGTCCAGAGATGTAGATTGCCCATAGGTTGGTTTGATTCTGTTGTGGTGGATAGCCTTTATACAAACTTGCTTAGAGATGTTATAGAGCATATTCACCTAATTTAGAGTTAATAGTTGACAGCCTCGAGTCGTTAGAAGAGTTATATTAATAAATATGTTTGACCCTTAGAGTTCATAGAGGGTGAAAAGGTTTGGTTAAGGATCTCACCTATGAAGGATGTCATGAGGTTCGAAAGAAGGTCAAGCTTAGCCGAAGATTTATTAGCCCTTTTGAGATTCTAGAGAGAGTGGGTGAGGTGGCATACAGACTTTCCTTGCCACCTAGTTTATCCTTTGTGCATCTAGTGTTCCATGTATCTATCCTATGGCGTTATATTCTAATTGAGTCTTATGTTATATCTATTGATTTCATAAAGTTGGTTTCAGATTTGACTTATCAGGAGGAGTCAGTGATCATTCTAGACAAATAGATTCAAAACTTGAGGACTAAGGAGATAGCTTTAGTGAAGTTTTAGTAGTGACATCACCTGAGGGAGAGGCTACTTGGGAGAAAGAGTTTGATATATGGACCCGTGATCCTCATCTTTTTTAAACTTCAGGTGTGTTCCTTGCTTTACATTCAAGGATGAATATGGTTTTTAGTGGTGGATGGTGTAATGACCCTGAAGATCGTTTTTTATTTTTTTTGACAAAATTATCATTTTTCCCTTCCCATTAGCGTCCTTGAGTCACGTTTGATTGATTTTGAAAGTTTATTTTTGAGAATATTTGTAAAAGTTAATTTTTTTGTCGAAGATTGAATTTTTGAGATTTGAATTGTCTAATTTTAAAAGTTTGATCCATTTGAATATTCGAGTCTCGAAATGAAATTCTATCAATTTCATCAATTCTAAAATATAGAAATTGGCATAAGAGAGCTGTCAAAATCAGATTCAAAGTTTTACGTGAATTTTAGATTTGGGGTTAGAAATTGAGTTAAAGTTTAAGTTTGGTTTGACTTTGGTCAATATTTTAATTTCCAGTGCTCGAATTGGTTTTTTGATTACTCCAATGGTCTTGAGAGGTGATTTTACTGATAAAAATAACTTTGTCTTAATTTTGAGTGCCCCGGTGTTGTTTTGATGTTTCAAGTTATCTAAGTTTGATTTAAGGTGCTTAATTGAGGTTTAGATCAAGGAGACTTTGAATTTGATTTTTGATGATTCCATTGAGTCTAGAACGTCAAATTTAGTGAGGTCACATATATGGTTTGTGTATATGGGGTTTTGTGCAAATTCAAAGGGTTGATTGCAAGTCTTGCAATTGCTTAAAAAAGATTTTTGTGTTCTAGTGCAGGTCTCATTTTGATCTCTATAGCGAAGCTGCTACGGCGACCCAGGTGTCGCTATAGCGAAGGCTGCTAACTTGATGCAGGTGTCTCTATAGCGACACTTTAGTCGCTATAGCAACATTAGAAAGGGGGTTTTCAGACCCCTTTGTGCCATTTTTTTGAACATTTCCTCCATTTTCAAATTTTGAGAACTCGCTTGGACGACGTTTCATTCATTTTCGAAGGCTTTTCATTTAAAAATGTATTTTTCACTTTCCTTATCACTACCCATTAATTACTCCTTGATTTTAACATCAAATTAGAAAGATTCAATTAAGAAAATTGAGGATTTTTATGAACATAAAGAATTTTCACAAAATTGAAGATTATGAACTCGTTTTAACTCCATTTTTGAATTAATTTTCACCAATGGTTTTCTAATCATGAGAGGAACACTTTCATCTAAAAAATTTCAAATTTTGACATTGATTTCCAATAGTGAATTTTTGAATGATTTTGTCATTTTCCTCTAATTGATTGATTTTGGTGTTGTTAGTTTTATATTGTGATTGTGAATTCATTTTTAGTAGATTGTGGTGCTTCAAATTCGATTTGGAAAGGGAAGGCATTGTTGTTGGAGTGATTGATTGATTAATTTGAGGCAAGTGGATTCTAAACCTTGTTGAGTTTAATTGAACTTTGTATTTTCTTTTAATGTAAACTTGGGGATTAGTGAATTGTTCTATGATTGGGTAATAGAGATGTAGGAGTGATGACATGTGTGAATTGAATTTTGGAATTATTCCTAATTGTTATTGATTAAGACTTGTGAGTTAATGTTGTGAATTGGATTTATAATGCCAATTGATGAGAATGCAAAAGTGATTAGGTTGTTCTATTTGTTGAGCTTTGATTCATGTTACATGAAATTGTCCATTGATGTACTTATGTGAGATGTTAAGTGAAATGCATATTTTGAGACATTGTTGAAATTATTGAACTAAATGCTTGAGAAATGTGGACTCAATGATAAATTGTCCCAAGTTATGATGACAAGAGGTTATTGAAAGACTTGAGTTATAATATGATTTGATTATTATGTAATGTGTTGATGATGACACAAGTGTTGAAAGAACAATAAGGATGATTAATAATTATTGAATAAATGATATATGTGGGCATCTTGCATATTCTTATCCTTGTGATATTGAATATTGTGTTGTGATGACATAAACTTGCTTGATGTCCCATTGATGATGTAAAGTCGAAGGAAAATGGTTCTGGCTAGATGATAATGAGATTGATTTGATGTGATTATTAAATATATAAAAAGTGTTGACTCTTTGCACAAACTCATGCATATGTGATATGTACGTTTGTGATGCATTGAAAAGTCAAAGAAAAATGGTTCTGACTAGAAAAGAAAGATAAAAAATGAAAAGTCAAAGGAAAATGGTTCCGGCTATAAAAGAAAAGAAAAGAAATAAAAAACTGAAGGAAATTGGTTCTGTCTAGATATGAAAGTGAATGCCAAAGGACAATGGTTCTAGTAGATATGTGGTCCATGTGTGGCCCTCATGGGTTCCAGTTTGATTGTATCAGTGGATGAGTATCTACGACAGATATGCATCAATATTACTTGACATTTTCAGCATGTTGCTTGCATTTCATATCATATTATTCCTTACTTTAAAGTTGATATATGTACTAAGTATGATGTGTTGAATGACTTGAATCCTGTATATTATCGAGTTTGAACTATAGAAGTGTTGTGACATGTATTGAATTACTCGAATCTTGTACATTGTTGAGATTGAACTATTTAAAAGTTATGACAAATGATGAATGACTTGAGCCTTGTATATTGTGAAGATTGGACTATTGAGATACTGTGATATGAGATTGTAAATATTTATATTATTTATACTGTGTATATTGGCCTTTTCTACGTGTAGGTTTTGTAGTCTAGAGTTATGTGGTTGGGATGGAAGGAGTTCTTAGTTTTTTTATTCTCTACTTGTGATTAGGTCCTCTTGTTGGATACTTTGGTACTCACCCTTATTTTTCTACACATGTATGTAGGTTGTGAGCCCAATTCTATGGACGTTCTTCTTCCTCTTTTGAATTGAGTTGTTGACAATTGAGAGGTAGTTGCTTATTGTTCCAGCATACTCTCTATTTTACTAGTTTTTCTCTATTTGAGAGACAATGATTATTGAAACTTGAATAATTTATTCTTAATGTATTAGAGGTTTGTATCTTGTGGCAACCAGTTTTGGGATGGTTTAGTTGGATTTATGTCTTATAGCCTTGTTATTATTAATAATTCTATTTATTATGGTTGATCCGGCAAAGATTGAGACTATTTGTGATAAGGCTAGGCCTATATCAGTTATAGAGGTTTGGAGCTTTGTCAGATTAGTTAACTATTACAAATTATTTATGGCGGGTTTCTCTACTATTGTGACACCCTTGACTAAGATAACCCTACTTGATATTTTTTATATGGTTTGAGGAGTGTGAGGTGAGCTTTCAAAGGCTTAAAAAGTTACTCACCACCACTCCTATATTATTCTTCCAGCTAAGGGCGAGGGTTTCACAGTGTGTTGGGACACATACGACATTGGATTGGGGTGTGTACTGATACAGCAGGGTGAAGTTATAGCATATGCATCGATCCAGGTGAGAGTGCACAAGTGAAACAACCTCACTCATAACTTAGAATTAGTGATGGTAGTTTTCACAAGATCACGAGTACCTATCTCTATAGAGTTTATTGTGAGATCTACATTGATCACCACAACCTTTAGTATATCATGAGCTAGAGGGATTTTAATTCTAGACAATGTCATTAGATTGAGCTTTTGGTAGACTATGATCTCTCTATCTTCTACTATACAGGCAAGGCAAATTTGGTAGTGGACGCCTTGATCTAGAATCCAAGTAGTATGGGGATATTAGCCTACTTGCCTACTATGGAGATCTCTTTGTCTTTTGACATTTAGTCTTTAGCCAATAGGATGGTCAGATTGGATATTTTAGATTTCATACAGGTGTTGGTCTTCTGGGGTTTCAGTTTTCTTTGTTTGATTAGATCTATGCCTGATAGTTCGAGGATGAGTCATTAGTAGCACTCAGAGATAAAGTATTATAAGTTTATGGCGACAGGCTATTTTAGATTTAAATAGGGCTTTATAATTTGATAGTTGCTTTCGTGTTTCAAGGGTTGGAGACTTAATTTAGCTAATTCTTCATGAAGCCAATGATTCTAGATATTATATCAATTTGGGCAGCATAAAGATGTATCATGATTTGAGTAGCACTACTGGTGGGGCAGTAAGAGAAGAGATATTTTTTATTAAGTATCTGATTGCCTTTGTTACCAATAGGTGAAAGTCGAGCATCTGAGACCTGGTAGAGAGTTTTAGAGATTACCCATTCTTGAGTGGAAGTGAAAGCATATCACCATGAACTTTGTGATGGGGTTGCATCAGACTTCTAAGGATATTGATATTATTTGGGCCATCATTGATCGATTGACCAAGTTATCCGAATTCCTCCCAATTCAATCTTTTTTTAGTGTCAAGTGGTTAACTTCTATTTATATTCGGGATATGGTACCTATATCTATCATTCAGACCAAAGATCTTAGCTTACACTTAATTTCTAGAGAATGTTTCAAAGAGAATTGGGTACCCACATTAATCTCAGTACCACTTTTCACCCATAGATTGATGGTCAGTTAGAGAACACTATTTAGGTCCTTAAGGACATGCTTCGAGCATGTGTATTAGAGTTTGGAGGTCAGTGGGACCAGTTTTGCCTTAAGTGAAGGTTGCATACAAAATAGCTATTACTCTAGTATTCATATGGCCCCATTCAAGGTCCTATATGGTAGAAATTATTGCTCTTCATTTGGTTAGTTTGAGTCTTCAAAGCCTAGGCCATATAGTACAGATTTGCTTCAGGGGGCCTTTGCATGGGTTCGGATGATTCAGGAAAGGCTGAAAATAGCTCAAAGTAGACACTAGAGTTACAACGATCGTAGATGCCAGTCTTTCAGTTTTGGTGTTAGCGACTAAGTGTTCTTATGGGTGTCTTCCTTGAAGGCAATGATAAGGTTAGAGAGGTGGGACAAGTTTAGCCCTTTGTATATAGGGCCATTTGAGATTTTGAGGAAAGTTGGTGATGTTGCTTATGATTTAGCCCTACCTCCTACATTTTTAGCCACTTATCCAGTTTTTCATATTTCTATGTTGCACCGGTACGTTCCGATGAGCCTCACGTGTTGTAGTATGACTCAGTTGTGTTAAATGATCGTTTGATATTTATAAAGGAGCTAGTTGTCATTTTAGCCAAAGATGTTAGACAGTTTCATTCCAGATTCATTTCTGTTGTTAAGCTATGTTGGAGGTATTATCTAGTTGAGGAGGCTACCAAGGAGATTCAGCAAGAGATGCAATACCAGTTTCCCAGCTTATTTTAGCCTTCAAGTACTTCTTGATATTACTTTCGCAGATAAAAATTCTTTTAGTAGTGGATGTTGTAATGAACCTCCAGGTCATTTTTGTGTTAGTGTATTCTTTTCATTATTTAGAGCTTTTCCATATCAATCCTAAGTTATTTTTGACTTGCTAGCACTGACGGTTCAGTTACATGGTCATTCATATGAACTTTATGCAACTTTTTCTATTTTGAGGCTCTTAAAACATAAAAAGTTGACTTTGGTCAAAAATATGAGTAAACACCCTTAGAATGAACTTTTGATATTTCCATCAGTTCCAAAGGATCATTTTAGGCTAGCAGCATGGGCGAATCAAGTCTTGAGGTCTTTAGTGTGAGTTTGTGGTATTTAGCATTTTAGCCTTTAAGTTATAGACTAAGTTTGACTCTAGTAAATATTCTTAAAATTGAACGCAAATGAAAATTCTCATGATTAGTTCTAGAATGGCCTTTCATTTAGTTCTCAAGGTTGCTTGACTAATTTCAAGCCCCTTGGTGGATTTTGACAAAATTGACATATGAGAGTGGGACCAACATTCAGTCAAAATAACCTCCATTAGGAATTCCATCTATGCCATTGAATTTGAAATTTCAAATTCGATAGGGTAGCATAATGTTTTGTGCTCATGGGGTTCCAAATGAATCTTGAACATTCTATTGGGGATTTTAGACCTTGGAAAAACCAGCTGATAAAAATCAATTGGTGTAGGTCCCAACTACCCTTTGTATTCGCGAGACCCTTGTTGCATTTGTGGAGCTTATCTAGATAAGCCTCCGCGTTAGCAAGGCTTTGGGAACCGAGCCCCCCTCATTTTTGGTCTTTCTTGGTCGTGTTCGCTGAGTACAACTTTTTTGGACCCTTAATTGAAAGGACAGATGAGTTTAGTTCGATCCAAAACCTTCAAAATACAATTACTCCCCCATTTTAGTGATTCAAAGCTTTGGGTGTCCAAAATCTTTGTAGGTACATGTTTAGAGTATTTAGAGAACGCTAAAGGTCATTTGTTTGAGGTAAATTCGAGCTAGACCAAGTTACCAACCATTAACTTCTTAGCTAAATTGGTGAATTTTGTTGTATGATTCAATTTGGGTCTATTCCAAGCCTCGAATTGTGTTCCATTTTGGTACACAAGTACAGAGAATTATTTAGAACCTTTTTATGGAGTAAATTTTTAGATTTTCGACATGTGCCCCACTTTCTCATTTTGAACTTTGATTTTGATACATCTCCAAATTATATAATTTTTGTGTCAAACTATCATATTATTGTGGTTCTATTTTTGATAGTGTGACAGCGTTTAGAGGTCATTCAAAAGAGTAAAGCTTCAACACATGATCTGCTTTTTAGTAGGCTATGGCTTCTATCCCTTTAAAATTGAGTTTGATTATGTAAATATATGTTGATTTGTATGAATTTGGGGTGGGTAACTAGTTGAACATGTTCATTTGCTAGAATCCATGTATTAGGTTGTATCTGGTCACATGAGTATTTGAATTGCTTTTGCTAATTATCTCTACCTTGTGATTTGATTTATTTTTATCTCGACATTTAATTAGATCATGTTTGGCCTTAGTCTAGGCTTAGACTAGTAATTATCATAGACTTACGTGTTTGGAATTAATAGGCTTTAGTTCCACTTCAACATTGTACTGGATGGCTTAGCTCCCTGTAGACTGATGTAGCAGACTTGGGTCTGATAGAGATGAGTCTTAGTTAGGCAGTAACTCGGCTTTGATTTCTTTTATCCGTAATCCCCATACTTTTCAATTTCGATTGGTATGACTGCATTATTAGGCTCCTTTGGAAAATTTGTGAATAACTCTAGCTTGATTTTGAAGTATGCCTAAATATTCAGAGAATGTGGATGACAGTCCATGAAATTTTATGACAACATTTGATATGAGAATTATTAGCAGTTTCATTTGATTTTAGTGCATCTAAAGGGATTATCAAAAGGTCTCATCCATAGTTCGAGTTTGAGATTTGTACTTCTTGATTTAGATGACTTATCCTCCTGTATGGAGAAAATAGACAAATCTCAGTTTTATTGGTCTCATCATTATTATTATTGGAGAGGCTTCACCCGAGGTTCAAGGTCTGGGCTTTGTGTCGACCCTTACCGAGTCTGATTTTATTGACATGACTATTATAGGGAGGCATCATTTGTGATTCGAGGTCTGGGCTCTGTGTCATTCCTTACAGAGCTTAGAATCATTAACACTTTTAAGATACTTTATTGGGTCTACCTTATTCCTTTATTCTTAGTATAACTTTTCTGTGTATGTGTTAGGCTTATAAAGGTCAGTTTGGATTTTACTTCAACTTGTGTATGAGTGTATTTTTTGAATTTATGGGGACTCGATTGGGTTTAGTTAGTCGTCTTAGGTAATGTTTGTTTTCCTTATACTCGTGTGCATTCCATTTCTGTATTCTATTCTAGACCTCTATTTATGTAGATTCTTGTATTTTTTTTATTACTTTTACTTTTTTTGCTCAATCAACCTATAATGCCTACTGGGTATCTATTGTTTTGATAATTATACTACACTTTGCATCTTTTTTCGTGATGTAAGTTCCACCATTAGTTATCATTACTGATATTCAAACCTGTAGCAGTTAGCTTTCGAAGGTGATGGTGAGCACATGGCGTCTTGGATCATTACTCGTCTCCTCTTACGTTTTGTGACTCGTCTTTTGCTATTTGAGACAAGTATATATTTATATGTATTTATTTTAGTCTACTTTTAGAATTTGTACGCCACTAGCGATTTTAAAATTTTGGGAGGGATTCTATCTATGTATATATATTTTGGTTGTTATATTGCAACTTTTATTGTTGTATTATTATTTCTGATTAGTTTATACTCCTAAATTCATTACTTGTTGTTTAGGATTATGGGTTGGCTTATCTACTGACAGGTTAGTAAGTGACATCATGACTAGAGAATCGGATTATGACAATTATTTATTGCCAATTTAATCTATATATTGTCATGTTGTGCCAATTTTTTATTAGGCAAGTCATAACCCAACTCGATTTTTAGTCTATTTTAACCTAAGGCAGATTTAGGCAGGTTATGATCCAACCTAATTTCTCATTTAATCCATTTTAATCTCTCTAATTTCATCCTAACCTACTCATTTGATACCCCCTAGACGCAATACTTTTTGAGGCAAGGATACATTAGGAACAAGTCGAAAGATTCAGCAACGAGTATTTTTCTTTCCTTCATTTTTGGTTATCAATTTTAGTATTGTGTTTTCACATTCTTCTATGTGTAACTAAACTTCAATCCTAGGATTTTGATGAACCTTTTGTTGGATGAATTCTTGTTATGTTTTCAATAATTGAACCTAGAGGTGGCAAAATAAGACCAAACTTAAACAACCCGTCCAACCCGCCCATAACTTTATGGATTGGGTTCAGTATAATTTAGAATTGGGCTGATTTTCAGCCCAATAGAATTTAACCCATTTTAAAATAATTCTAAACTGAGCCCAATAAAATTCTCACTTCAACCCACCCAATAAAATAATTATAGTCTTAAATTAAATAGGTTAAATTGAGCGGGTTATGACCCAAATCGAATTTTAACCCATTTTAGCCCAACCCATTTGAGCCCAAAGTAAATTTGGGTGGTCAAGACCCAACCCGATTTTTAATGCAGCCCATTTTAATCTTTCCAATTTCAGCCCAACCCGCCCATTTGACGCCCCTAATTGAACCATTGAATTTTTTAATTTATTTAACCTCATGCTTATTTCAATTGATTGTGCCTATTATATGTTGCTTGAGAAAAAATACATATTTTGATTGTTATTGCACTGTCACCCGTTAGGTATACGAGAGATCAATTATGGGTGTTTAAAAGCATATTTAGAGATAATTTAGCTTTAATATGGTCATAGTGAGGGATGAGAAATTGCTAGCTAGAGTAGTTCGAGAGAATATGTTTAGTAAAATTATAATGATTGCTTGAGAGAGAATTGTAATAAGTAAAATGCTCAGAACGCATAGAGAATAAATTGGTGAAACTATAATTTACGTAACAAAAAAAGAAGTCATAATCCTATGTTTCCTTAATCTTAACTTTAACTCATTCTCTTATTAGTTGATAACTTTTACTGCTTGTGTTTATTAGTTAGATAATAGACATCTTAATTTCTATAATTCAGAAAGTTGTTCCGGTTTAACTTCTTAGTGATATTAAATAGCTATAGTTAGGCTTTAGTTCTCTGTCTGAATTGACATTCGCATGGATTTACAGCAACCGTAGGATTAGGTTAGGTGGGATCACTCATTAAGGAAATAATAATTGGCATGATTATAATCGGTGCTCGATATTAAGTTTAATATAATAAGTAATTAATGTTAAAAATAAACATGATAAAAAATAATTTTATTTTTTTAATATATTTAGAATGATGATTAAAAATAAAAAATTATTTTTAAAAATAATAAATAAAAAAATAAAAGTGGTTTATCACAAACCACGTGTAGAAGAGTGAAAGGACAATGTCATCCCATCCTATAATTAGATGTGGGTGATCTGCCTAACAAAACCCAAATCAATGCCCTTAAATAATGGACCATTTGTTCTTAATTCACTTTCCAATAAGATCTCAGAAGACCAACATCCTCCCAAAGTATCCCATTCTCCAAAAACCCACGAGCGCTCTCTGTTGTCTATTTATTACTCTTCGTCCCAATTTATTTATCATAATTAGATTTTAAAAAAATTAATTAGGAGTGTTATTTGATTAATATACCCTTATAAATAATTAAATTTTTATCTATATATATATATATATATATATCTTAATTCTAGAGTAATTAATATTATGGGCAAAGTTAAAAAGAAATAATTAATTTTTTCTTGATTATCCAAATTAACAATTATTTTGGAACAACTATTTTTAGTATATATCAAAAATAAATTAGAACACAGGAAATATTATTATTATTATTCATCCCAATCAAACATTACATTTATAAAAGAACAAAATAAATAATATATCAACCTCAATATACTTCAGATTTTCTGGTCCCACCTTAGCAACTTCTAATGGATAATATCGTTTAGTCTATGCACTTATTTACCCCGTATAAGGTTGTACAAGTTAAATCCAATCAAATCAAATTAAATAAAAAATAAATTAATTTATGATTTAGTTTAGTTGATTTGAAATTGATCAATTTAATTTTGTTTGGTATAAAGAAAAATATCAAATCAATGGGGTTCAGGGTGTATATAAGTCGGATTAATTTAATTTTTCACAAAAAAAATAACTAAAGCAATTACGTCAGTTTATTAAATTTATAAATAAATTAAATGGATGTTTGACCATGTTTCGTTGTGAAATTTGAAAAAAAAAAACTTTTCAAAGTAAAAAGTAGTAATATTTAGCCATGAATATAAATTGAAATTATTTTTTATTTTACTTTTTGTGAGTTATTGAGAGTAAAAATTATTTTTTTGTTATTTTCCAAAATTTAAAAGTTCTAAAATTCTTCAAGGTGAATTCCAAAATTTTATGGCAAGTCATTTCATGGCCAAGTCACCTCATAAATCTCATTCTTATTACCCAACGTTTTAAGTATCTTAGAATATTTCATGGTCCACTATTATACTATTATGTTACAAAAAATATTTATATGGGAAAATTATATAAAATAGATTTATTTGTGATATTATTTATTTAACTTAGATTTAATTCAAATTATTTATTCTTAATGAATTTATGGTCCAAATTATTTACTATCTTACTTCACTTTATCCCTTCTTATTTTACACATGACATCAATATGACATCGGCATTAGCACTATAAGTTAATCATTTGTGATACTTCATCAATATATTGATATCATATTGGTGACATATATTCTATCGGTATATTGATACTCCCTCAATATCATATAGAATTGAACTCTTTTTTTAAGAAATAAATAGGAAACAATTAAGAGAAAATTATTAAAGTCACAATTTTATTTATTAAACTCTAAATTAGTAGAAAAAATATTCTTTGTAATACTTCATTCGCATATTGATACCATATCGACATCATATAGGATTGAGATTATTCCTCTATGATACTCCATCCGTATGTTGATACTTTATCGATATCTTCTGTAATACTCTATCGAAATATTAATACGCTATCAATATCATCTATGATACTTCATCAGTATATTGATATTTTATCGATATCATATATGATTGGACTTTTTTTTTAAGAAACAAATAAGAAACAATTAAGAGAAAATTATTAAAGTCACAATCTTATTTATTAAACTCTAAATTATTAGAAAATATATTCTGTGTGATACTCCGTCCAAATGTTGATACCATATCAGTGTCATATAGAACTGAGTTTAATCCTCTATAATACTCTATCCATATATTGATATCCTATCGATATCCTCTGTGATACTCTCTTAGTATATTGACACCCTAAGGTATCCTCTATGATACTCCATCGATATATGATATATACCCTATCAGTCTCCTCTATGATACTTCATCGTTATATTAATACCATATCAATGTCATATAGGGTGGTGCTAACATCACCATGACGTTTGCGTGCAAATCTTAAAATAAATCTATGCTACTTTAAAATAAAAAGGACATATGAAATTAAATTTTTTGTGCCTACATCTAGTTAAAGAGGATACTTTTGATTCATTTCAGTTGTCGTGCTTATTGAAAAAAGTTGATTCAAAATATTATGTTTTTAAATTTATCTTTGCTTGTATATTATACTTAAAATCGATTCACGTGTACTTGTCCTATTCAAAAAATTAAGAGATAATTGGTCACCCAATTCCTAGTTTACCCTTATTCTTGACGATAATCATTTCCAAATGCATTTTTCAAAATGATGAATTTATAAGTAACATTATCATTGCTCCTTGATAGGTATGTCAAATCGGTATTGGTCAAGTAAAAATGAGCAGAGGAAGTAATTGTCATTTTGGAAAATCATGATATAATTAATTTATTATTTACTTTTAGTTTTATCCTTACTTAATAAATATAGAAAAAAATAATATGATTAAAAAGAGAATAGTATTAAATTAAAATTAAAAAATAATAAAAATAATTAAATGAAATTATTTTTCTAATTAATATTTTCTTAAGTAAGGTCAATGACGAGAGCAGTACTTGAATACCAAATCTTGTGCTACATATTCTCTTGAAAATGTAATATCCTTTACTATTTTTCAAAAAAGTTTTCCTTCGTAATATTATTGATATATGCTTTATTTTGATTTAAGTAATGCTTATCTAAGCATAATATTAATATGAAATTTTTCTTCTTCGTTTTTTTGAAATAATTATTTAAGTAATGCTTAGGTCAACTAAGTTTCTTTTTCAACTGAATAAAGTGAAGGAAATATTGAGTGCTTGCTAGGTCATGGATTCGAATTTACACCAACCTAGCAATATCAAACAAATTTTCAACAATTAAAAGATGGAACTAAGATATCAAAAAAAAAAAAAAAAAGATTGATGGGTCCCAAGGGCCAGTTAATCAAATGGACTGCTTCAAACATCATGGGGGTTTGTTCATTGTAAGGTGCCAAGGGAGCAATAATACATTGAATCACCATATTAACTTTTAATTCAGAGAACCTATTCTTGATTACTTTATTTTTCATCAAATTAATTAAACTTACCAAGAAGTAAACCTTCCTTTATTCAGAGTTATTCCAGTCGAGCAAAAAATTTAATTTTGAGATTAAATTTTACTTTGTCAACTTTAGAATATCGATTCATTTGATTCGTTTACGATTTCACCTTTTTAAAAAGAAGCGATTACAAATTTGAAAAGTTATCACCCACAGGTCAAACCAAAACTTTAGAAGCAACATTTCTAATGAAATTTTTGAAATTTCTATGGCCAAAATAACTTTTCATAACAAGAATTGTTTATTAAATATAGTAATCCGTTTAGTTTTCAAGTGTTACATATATTCATTCTTGGTTTAGTAATTTTAAAATTTCATGTCTTGATTTTTGTTTTCCTTTTAGCTCATTTGGTAACATTTTCTTATTGTAGGGGTCAAAACATAATCTAAATTTTATCTCCATCTTTAAAGTTCAGAATTATATGTAATAAAAATAATTGCTGGCATTTTGTATGGTCCAAAATAAATAAATTTCTGAAAATTTAAAAAAATGTATTAATTACTTTTTTCAAGAATTATCCTTTTCTAAATAGGATTTTCAACTATTTTAGAATTTTCAAATAATGATTATATCTACTTTTAAAAACAGTGTCGGAAGAATCAAAAGTGTAATATTACTCTCTCTAATTCATATTAAGTGAATTTGTGAGGCAAAATCCATTAATTAAGAAAAATATATTAGAACATAAATTAAACATCATTTTTTACTTTTGTGTACTCTCAAACTATTCTTGAAAACATAAATAATTCAAAGTAAAATTATAAATATGAGCAATTAACTCTCTTGAACTTATCACCTTAAAAATGCAAATGAAGGAAAAAGATTTCAACATTAAAAAAAGGAATCAATTTATCTAGAGTAAAGGGAGAAACAAATTATACTTTAAGCAATGTTTCTAAAGAAATGTGTATCACTACATTTATATTGAATGAGAGCAAGTAGTGGATTAAGTTGAATGTATGTGGGATGAATTGTTTTGGGAGGTTGATGGGTTTAGTTACTCTAATTATTTATGCCTAAAAAGAATGAGTTTAAACGTAGTACAAGGTTATACAAAGAAGCACAATCATCATGAAGAGGAATGTAAGATTTAAGATTTTTACAAATTTCAATAGGATAGAGAATAGAGGGGAAGTAAAGGAAACAAAGTCAGCTGCTCGAGGAAGAAAAAAGGGAAACAAGAAGCCAAACAAAGCACTAAAATCAAAACAACTTCATTACCCATAGGACCAAATCCAAGAATGAATTCATATCAGTCTGCTACATTTGTGCCTCATACTTTTATCTTTTTTATATTAATAATATATATGAGTTTAACTTATACATATTATTAATGTTTTACAAAATAGTAATACCGTTTACTTTTATTAATATATATATATATATATATATATATATATGAGTTTCACTTATACATATTACTTTTTCTTTAGTGCTTTTCGAAAGTTAACTTGATAAATTTATAGAGCTAAATTAGATTACATTAATTTGATATTTTCAAATAAAAATTTAAATGTTAAAAAACAATATGAAAAGTACTATCAATTGCATTTTTTTTCACATCAATATGATGAAAAAATACATCTTAAAATGTTTGTCAAAATTCATATAGTTAACTCTCAAAAAGAAAATTATTTTAAAATGTGAAATATATATATAAATAAATTACCTGCTACAATATATAAAAGTAACTAAAAATTCCTTAAAAGTCTTTGAGTTTCATCTAAACGACTCACTACCTATTTGGTTACATTTTTTTAAATTTTAATTTCAAAATTAGAACTAAAGATCCTGATCCCTTCTTTAAGAATTCATGATATTGTGATGACCACTAATAAGTTGCTTGGGATTACTACCATAATTGATATGCCATCAAAATACGACTCTTTTGATATTTTAAACTTAGAATTTATATATTCTTCGGCATTTTAGTGGATTTGATGTGCGTTTGTATTATTTTTGCAGGAAACGAGATTCGAAATGGTTTTGGTGAAGTTCTGCAGTGCTGTGCTAATTTTGGAGTTTTACGAGCCCATCTACGAGTCGTGGTACGATCCACGAGCCGTAGATGGTGTTCATGGATGGCATGCAGTGGCTTAGACAAAAGTTGGGGATTTACGAGCCCAAGTACGAATCATAGTTATGATCATGAGATGTACAATGAAGTCATAGATGGAAGGTTCAAGTGCTACAGTTTCCCAGTTGAGCATCTATGAAACCCCAAACCACGACTCATAAAAGAGTTTAAAAAGTTTATGGGTCATAAAAGTCCAGTTCGTAGAATGAAGTCAGTACAACAAGAAAAAACTACGAAGTAATATTATGAACTGTAATTCAAATTATGATCCGTAAATCATTGATCGTAAAAGGCCACCTAGAATTGTATAGTGAAAACTACGAAAGAGAACCAGGAGTTGTAAATCAACTTACAATCCGCAAACTTACTCGTGGAAGATGCTGAATTCAACTTTCTTATTTTGTTTCAAAGTGAATTTTTAATGTCTGCATATAGTTTTTTGAGTTTTTCCTTGGGATGTAATGCCACGTTTTTAGTTCAGACTCAATTAACATTGTGAAATCTTAGTTCTTGATTTGTTCGTAATTTTTGGGCGACTTTGATGTTGAAATTCAATCGAAACGTTTGGTTTTTTTTCATCTATTCTCATTGTAAGTTTACGATTATGCATAAAACGTTTATCATTGATCATCATATAACAAACATGAATAGCTACACCCACAACTAAAGTTGTGGCCACCATAAAGAATTAACAAAGTAAAATTAAATAATTAGTAATCCTTGGATAGTATGCATGTATTGATTATCTCTTCGTTTTGATTGTTTTTTAACGAATGCAAACGTTAGAATTCACCTTATTCTTACTTGCCAGACCAAGGGGTGATGAATGAAAAAAGGGATAAACAACAGAGATTTGCACATGATTATACTCATCTAATTAGCCTGAACAGACTAAGGGATGGCTAAATCTGGAACCATGGTAAGGGTTAGTAATGCATACACCCATAGACAGATCAAGTTACGTTGTGAAATTCATCTATTTGTCATACTAAGGACTCAAATGAATATAACTTACTAGTTCTACATGTTACACACTAGAAAATGTTACTATTATGAGGTTATACTACGCTATTAATTCATGGGGAACACAATAACTTAGTTGTATACTTTCATTGATTTTTTGACACTCACATGCAAGTTGATTTTAGAATAGGCTTTTTATTTATTGTTTTTATTTAATTACAAACTCCCTTCTTGGAAATAAGTCGATTAACAGTTTGAATTCACATAAATTAAGCTAAGTCTGAATCATATTCTTCGTGGGATCGACCCTAACCTTGGTTAGGTTCTATATTTGACTACGACAGCTTGTACTTCTTGCCGGAGGTGTAATTTGGGCATATCAAATTTTGACGTCATTGTCAGGGAATATGACTTTTGAATTAGATTAGTTGGGTGGTTTGACTATCAATCTTTATCTCCAAACTTTACACTTTTTAAGTTATTTTTGTTCTCTTTTTTTTAGTTCTTAGGTACGGTGTATATGCCCAATGCACGATGTTGAGGTAGTCCCTTGACTCCTTATAATTCAAAATTACAAAGAACCTTAAGGTGAATGGATCGCGATAACGCTCCACGAGAAGTAGATGATGAAATTGACCAGCTCAAAATAGAGGAGGATAATGTGTGTAACAACCTATTTTTCCATGGGTGACAACACCTACCTCAAGAGGGTCATTATCCACCTGCACAGAAAGACAAAGTTGGTGCATGGAATAACTTTGGACTTGACCCAAATGTTGTGGATGTCACAGGCGTCATTGTGCTACCATTGTTATCACTGGATACTAAGTTCACTATTTTGAATGAGTTGTTGCTGATGGTATAGCATAAAGGGTTATTTTTGAGACTACTATATGAAGATCCCTATGCTCATTTACATAATGTTATGTTCATTTGCAAGAGTATGATGGGAAACCAAAACTTATCCATGGATGCCATTGGGCTTCATGTTTACCGATTGTCTCTTACTAGCGAGGCAATTATGTAGTTATTTGAGCTCCTATACAACTCAATCTCAATATGGACGGAGATGCAACAAACGTTCTTAGATAGATACTTTTCAGGATCGAAAAAGTTGAAGCTCAAAAAAGGAATCAATAACTTCAGTAGACATTGGGAGAGTCCATAAGTGCAACAAGGGAAAGGTTCATAAAGTACTTAAGGAGTGTCCTGGATCATCGAATCATGAAAGATTCATTGCTTGGAATCTTCTACAAAGCCTTGGATGATAATGGCAAGGTAATGGATCCTTTATGGATTGCACTTTTGTAGAGGCTGCCTAGAGACTCAAAAAGGTAGAAAAGACCAATAAAGAATGGGGTATTAGAGATACAGAAACTACAAGGAGTTCATTATCAGTTGGGAAAACTTTGGAGCAAGCAAAGTTAAATCATGAAGTACTCCAAGAGCTAGCAAGGATCAATACCAACATTGGTCTGTTGATGAAGCAGAATCAAGAACGAGTCAATGTGATAAGCCACAAAGGGAGAGTACCCCTATATGATGAGTATGACTATGAGGAGGATGCATGATATCTAAATAATCAAATGGGGGTTTTTTGGACTAATGCCCAAGGATCCAATCAGGATAATTGGCATTAAGATCAAGAAAATTAAGGTTGGAACTATAATAAATATAACTACAACCACGAAAATAATGCTTACTAGGGTGGACACTACAAAAGAAATAGAGCCCAAGATAGAGATGGTGATTGGGCATGAAGAGACAACTACATGAATGAGAGGAGTAGTGTATATTTCACTTGAAAATTATGATAAAGAAGCAGATAATTTAAGGATTGAGAAGATGCTTGGAAAATTACTGAAAAAGGTTGATGCATAAGATGATACTATTAAGGAGGTGAAATCTAACATGTCTAGGATTCACCACAAAATAGAGCCACATGCAGTTGCTATCAAGCAATTAGAACAAAAAAGGTTACACTGTCTAGCAATACAGTGCAAAATCCTAAGAATGGCGGGCATCGCATGGAAATGACTACTCGAGGTGGAAAGCAGACCATAGATCCACCTATGCCAATTATGGTGGACAATGAGGTCAATAAGGAAGATGATGCAACAGGGAGCACCACACAACCAAAAGATGGAGACAAACAACCCATAGACAAAGAGGGGAGGGAGAAGGCAACCCTAAAATCTCCAACTCCCATGAAAAGGCCTTTATCGCCTTTACCCCAAATGTTCAAGAAGATTGAGGAGGGAAAATTTCAGAACTTCATCGCTATGTTAAAACAATTTTTAATAAACCTCCCCCTCCTTAATGTATTAGAGAAAATGCTCGGGTATGCAAAGTTTATGAAAGATCTAGTCACAAAGAAGAGGACAGTGAGTTTAGCGCTTGCAGATAACATTCATCATTGCAGTGAAATAACCACTAGATCTCTTGTACAAAACAAAGAAGATCCCAAAGCATTTATCGTTCCTTGCACCATGAGAGTATTCAACTTCGCAAAGACATTATGCGACTTAGAGCTAGTGATCTTAGACATATTTATACATCTAATAGCCCAATTTATTCATATTTATAGTCTGATTTGAGGACAAATTTAGAGAGTCTAGATGATTTTTCTTGTGATTTCATTATTTTCCACTAACCCTTGATTGAGAGCACTTTTGGTTTTATTTTTCAGGATTTTAAATACGTATGGATGTCCAGGTTCGTGACCAGACAAGAAAAAATACAACCAAGAAAACAGAGCAAAGAAAAGCAAAAATGCATTAAAAAATACTAATCCGCATTACAGAGGCACTTGATGGCAGTGCAAAGTTGAGTAAAGCAAAAAAAGTGCAAAATACTTATGGAAGAAACCAATTCGCATCACAGATTGGGTTTATGGAAGAATAAATTATGTCGAATAGCTGGAATTGCGAAAATACACATAAAGGGAACCAGTCTGCATCGCGTACTCTGAGTCTAGAACATTATAAGTCAAAAGATGATTTTTGTAGGTATATAAACTATTTTTTTATTATTATCTATCTTTTTCTAAGATAGAGAGAAAATATGAAGAACATCTCCTTAGGTTAGGATTATTCTTTCAACTTTTCTTCTCTAATTTCATTCCTTGGATGTTTCTTAGATTAATTTGGTTATTGAAACAAACCATGAGTTGCTAATTTCCCATATTCTGGGACTATAGTCATAGATTATGTTTTAGACTTCTTTTTCTATGATTTAGGAATAGATTTTAAATTAATTACTCCTGCATTCCTTTAATCTATATTTCATAGTCTGGCCAACCATGAAATATACTTGTTATCTACCTTGGATTTAGAAGATGTTGAGGGGATAGAACACCGAATACAGGGAGCTTGTTTATTCTAGGAAGCTAGGATGATTCGTATATGGGAGACTTGTGACACCTACCCCTATATCGTACTTGGTTAACAAAACAAGATGATAGTTTTAATGCATTTTAATTGGTTTACGCCTATCCCCGCTCAATGATGTGGTTAGGTTATCAATGAGAATAGACAATTAGAGGTCAAAAGACCATGACTATAAATTAAACCCTACAAATCAGTAATTAGAAGACCCATTGATAATCAAAGGAACTAAGGCTAGAACATATGTCGAAAACAGTTATAATCCTGGAAGTTTGTTTAATTTGGTAAAGTCTCAGTAAAGCATTCAATCAATTTTAGTTAGTTTAATTTTAGCAATTTAGTAGGAATTAATACATATTATCTCTAGTGTACAACACACAATATTAAGTCAGTCTTTTGAAGGTAATTAAAAGTTAAGTTAAAGTCCTTAGGTTCAATATTCTGACTTTCTAAGAGCTATTATACTACTTGAGTAGACCGAATACACTTGTGTGTGCTAGGGAAGCAACAAGTTTTTGGCGTCATTGCTGGAGACTTTAAATTTGGTGAATAATTATTTTTCAAAAGTCTTGATTTATGTGTAGTGTTGACAACACTTGATCTTAGCCATGTTTTGTTGCAAGAATTCAGTTTGATCCGCTGGCAGAACCAAATACTTATTTTTGTCAACATAGAAGGAAGGCAGGATTATTATATCAAATCTTGCTTATTGAACTGGCCTAACTAAACAAATAGGAAGACAATAAGGAGGAGTAGAACCGGTGATTGAACTAGTTTCTACACTGATGGTGGCTAGACCAGTCCGAGATGTGGCAACCCCATGGGCTAAAATTATCACCAATAGTATTCAGAAATCGTCTGCTGGTGGTAGATTTGATCTCAATCAGAATATGGTGCAAAGTTTGCACACAAATGGTCAGTTTATGGGATTGCCACATGAATATCCCTAAGTCCACTTTTAGAACTTCTTGGAGATTAGTGACACCTACACTCCTCTTGGGGTGTTGTCAGACTATGTGCAATTGAATTTGTTTCCCTTCTCGTTACTTGGGGAAGCAAAAAGGTGGTTGAAGTCTGAGCCACCAAATTCCATCACTACTTGGGAGGACCTGGCTAGGAAATTCCTAATTAGATTATTCCCATCTAGGAAGACAACTAAACTTAGGAGGGAAATCCTGAGTTTCAAATAGAAGCTAGGGGAGAACTTGTACCAAGCTTGGGATAGGTTCAAATGATTGCTCATAAACTATCTTCATCACCACTAACCTAACAAGGTGTTGGTCCATACCTTCATAGAAAGGCTGAAATCCAATACTAAGATTTTACTTGATTCTGTTGCACGTGGATAAGCCTTGGATAAAACTTATGAGGAGCTCTATGCTTTGCTAAATAAGATCTCTCTAGGAAATTAGAGTGGAATAGTGGACAAAGTAGACCTGTGGTACAAAAGGAAGCAACTATTTTGGAAGTGGATGCTATGATAACTTTACAAGCCCAAGTTTCAGCCATGCAGATTATACTAACTACCCACTTCAACAACCTAACTCTGGGACAATAGTAGGTTCCATTGAATATTGTCCAACAACATCAACCTACTTGGTGTGAGGTGTGTGGAAATAGTGAGCATGTGGCTGATATTTTGTGCCAAGTCAGAGTCAGCATATTTTATGGGTGATGCACCCAGAGGGGGAGGCCATGAAAGTTACAAAAACACTTATAACTCTAGTTGGAAGAATCATCCTAACTTCTCTTGATGTGGTAATCAGCAACACCAAGGGTCACCTCAGTATAGACCGCAAGGAGGTGGGCATCCATATAATCAGTAAGGACAGGGCCATCATCAATCTACCAAGCCAACAGGTATGAGTGTGAAAGAGATGTTGAAATAGATCATGGTAGACCAGGAAAAGTTGGAACTAGATGTCTGTCAAAACCAACTTGCCACTCAGAATCTTGAGAAGCAGCTTCAACAACTGGAAAGTGCACAAAATTATAGACCACAAGGTGGGTTGCCAAGTAACACTTATCCAAACCCCAAGGAAGTTAATATTGTAAGTACAAGGAATGGTAGGTCAATGACAGAGTTGGTCCTAAAGAAAAAAAGTAAGGACAACCCCAATGAAGAGAAAGATGATGAGGCTGGCGCATCCAACCCTCCAAATGTAGAGGCTAAACCAAGGCCAAAGCCTTCTCCTTCATTCCCTCAAAAATTCAAAAAGAAGAAAGAGGAGGAGTGCTTTGAGAAGTTCATCAGGCTGCTAAAATAGATACACATTAACTTACCATTAATTGATGTTTTACAGGGTATCCTGAAGTATGCACAATATGTGAAGGAACTTGTGGCCAACAAGAGCAGGTTGATAGAGTATAAGATAGTTTCACTTATTGAGGAGTGCAACTCTAGGATCCTAAATAAAATAAAGTTATCCACTAAATTGAAGGATCCTGAGAGCTTCACAGTCCAAGTCACCATTGGATAATGTCTCAATGCAAGAGGATTGTGCGATCTGGGTGAAAACATTAATTTGATGCCTAGATCTATGTTCAAGAAGTTGGGTCTTGGAGATCCAAAACCAACCACAATATTGCTTTAGCTTGTGAATCATTCGGTAGCTAGACCGGAGAAGAAAATAGAGGATATCTTAGTCTAAGTGGGATCACTCATATTCCTAGTGGACTTCGTCATCTTGGATTTTAAGTTAGACCTAGAGGTCCCATTCATCTTAGGGCTCCCATTCTTGGTATTTGGAGGGATGTTGATTAATGTAGTGGAAGGGTATTTGACTATGCGTGCTCACAATAAGGTAGAGGTTTTCGATATCTACCAAGATTTGAAGTTGTTTGACGTGTATGAGGATCTGAAAGCCATCACAGTGATAAATATAGAGATTGCAGTTCACAATATTGCAAAGCCCCTCTAGCAAAAGTATTGTTAAATCAAGAGCTAGAGGAAGACATGGAGGCCAAGGAGATAGTGAGTGTGTTGGACAGTCCAAATGTTAGCATGCTAAAAAAGCTAGTAGAACCATTGGATAAGGTATTGGGTCCATCACACAAACCATCCATTGAGGAAGCTCCCTAATTGGAGTTGAAACCACTTCCATCGTACCTCAGGTATGTGTTTCTCGGTGTGAATAATTCTTTACCTGTAATCCTATCTTCTTCTTTGTCTACAACTTAGGTTGAAATAGTTGTAGCAATTTTGAAAAGGAGGAAAAGGGTCATGGGCTAGTACATGGTTGATCTCTATGGTATTAGCCCTGGCCTATGCATGCAAAGGATATTCATGGAAGAGGGGCACAAATTGGTATCTCAACCATAGAGAAGTCTAAATCTAAGTATTAAAAAAGTGGTTAAAAGGGAGATAATGAAGTGGTTGGATGTTGGGATCATATACCCCATCTCAGACAGTAAATAGGTAAGCCTGATTCGGTGCATCCCAAAGAATGGTGGGATAATGGTGGTGACCAATGAGAAAAATGAGTTCATCCCCACTCGAACGGTTATTGGGTGTCAAATATACATGGATTACTATAGATTAAATGATGCCACAAGGAATAATCACTACCCAGTGTCGTTCATTGATTAAATGCTGGATATGTTAGCTGGACAAGAATATTACTCTACTTTCTTGATGGGTACTCGAGGTAGAATCAAATCACAATTGCCCCTGAGGACTAGGAAAATACAACATTCACTTATCCGTATAGAACTTATGCATTCAAGAGAATGCCCTTTGGATTGTGCAATACATCTGCCACTTTCTAGAGGTGCATGATGGCCATATTCCATGACATGGTGAAGGATTTTGTGGAGATCTTCATGGATGACTTTTCAGTGTTTAGGGAGTCATTTGATGAATTCTTGAAAACTCTAGACAAAGTGTTGGCTTGTTGTGAAGAGATAAATCTTGTCCTTAACTGGGAAAAGTATCATTTCCTAGTAAATAGGGGGATTGTGCTAGGCCACAAGGTGTCCAAATAGGAGTTAGAGATGGATAGAGCAAAGATTGAAGTTATTGAGAAGTTGCCTTCTCCCGTGCCAGTCAGTGGAGTCAGAAGCTTTTTGGGTCATATTGGGTTCTATCGGCCATTCATCAAGGATTTCTCTAAGATCTCAAGGCCTTTGAGTGCACTACTAGAGAAAGAGGTAAAATTTAACTTTGATTCTCCTTGTATGCAGGTTTTTGAGTTTTTGAAACAAAAGTTGATAGAAGTACCCATATTGATGGCTCCTAACTGGAAACTTCCATTCAAGTTGATGTACGATGCTAGTGATATGGCAGTAGGAGCAGTGTTGGGGGCAGTGAAATGATAAAATCTTCCACTCTATAACTATGCCAGCAAAACCTTGGATACAACTCAATGCAATCATACTATCATAGAAAAGGAGATATTGGCGTTAGTGTTCACTTTTGACAATTTTTTCTCTTATCTAGTGTGTACTAACGTGATTATGTTCACTGATCACACAACGCTTAGGTACCCATTCAACAAGAAAGATGCAAAGCCCAGTTTGATTCGGTGGATCCTACTATTGCAAGAGTTTGACATTGAAATTCGAGATTGCAAAGGGTATGAGAATCAAATTGCAGATTATCTATCCAGACTAGATAATGACACCCACATAAAGGAGCAAGGGAGCATGAAGGAGGAGTTTCCATATGACCAACTCTGGGCATTGGAGATAGTTGTGTTGCCTTGGTATGCTGACATTGTGAATTTCTTGGTGAGTGGGGTATTCCCACCAGATGCATCTAGCCAACAGAAGAAAATGTTGGCCCATGATGAAAGGTTCTATATGTGGGATGAGCCTTAACTCTTCAAGCAGGGATCAAACAGGATGGTGAAGAGATGTGTGTCTGAGGTTGAGACACGCCAGGTGCTTGAGCATTGCCATGCTTTACCTTATAAAGTACACCGCGGAGGCGAGAGAATGGATCATATGGTATTGCAATCCAGTTTCTTTTAGCCTACTTTGTTCAAAGACACTATAAATTTTGTCAGGAATTGGGATGCATACCAAAGGAAAAGGACCATCTCCAATAGGCATGAGATGCCTCTTAACAACATCCTTGAATTTGAGATCTTTAACGTCTGGGGGATAGACTTCATAGGACCATTCCTACCATTCTTTGGTAATCAGTACATCCTTGTAGTTGTGGACTATGTGTCCAAATAGGTTAAGACTATAGCTATACCAACAAATGACTCCAAGGTGGTGAGTAAATTCTAAAGAAAGCATATCTTCACAAGGTTTGGTACTCCACGAGCTATAATCAGTGATGGAGGAGCACACTTTATCAATCAGACTATGAAGAATTTTCTAGTCAAGTATGGAGTGAGGAATAAGGTAGAGACAATCTACCACGCACAGATGGGAGGATAGGTTGAAGTGTGCGATAAAGAGGTTAAGTAAATCCTACAGAAAATGGTGAATGCTAGAAGAAAGGATTGGTCACTTAAGCTAGATGAGGCTCTATGGGCATATAGGATGGCGTATAAGACTCCTATTGGAACTTCTCCATGCATAATGGTTTTTGGGAAGGCTTGCCACCTCCCTGTTGAGCTCGAACATCAAGTATATTGGGCCATTAAAAGTTGAATCTACACCCAGAGCTCACAAGGTGCAAGTGCTTAGAGCAATTAGAGGAGTAGGATGAATTCAAGTTACAGGCTTACGAGAATGCCAAGATCTACAAAGAAAATACTAAAAAATGACATGATCCTCACATCATCAACTTCACCTTCAAAAAAGGTACTCCTTTTCAACTCTAGCTTGAAACTTTTGTTAGGCAAGCTAAGGTCCAAGTGAATAGACCATTTGAGGTGGTGTGCATGACACCACATGGTGTTGTGGAGCTATGGAATGAGACCATGACATCTACGTTCTTGGTGAATGGTCAAAGATTTAAGCACTATTATGGTATTGATTTGGATTGCGAGGAGGAGGCCATTGAATTAGTTGATGAATGATTAACAATATTATGTCATACCGTAATGTTAAATTAGGAACTACACTAGAGACAACCAGTGGTAAAATATTTTAAATTCTAGTATTTTAATTCTTAGTGTTAGAAATAAAAAAATCTAGAAGTATCAAGTTTTGAACCAGAAAGCAGGTCCGCAACACCTCCACGTCGTGGACCAGATCCCTTCTGGTTCACTTTTAGTTCATTTTCAATTCTCGTAGGTTCGTTGAGTATTTTAGGATTTTTGTGACTGAATTGACTTGTTTTCATATTTTAGCACTTTCTCTAGTGTTGGAGAATATTTTCGGGGTCTATCGAGCGAAAAATAAAAAATTTTCAAGCCCCAGAATTTCCTTAAATAGAAGAGTCCATGACAGGTCCATTTCACGGACTCATTCCATCCAAGGAAAAGTGCAAGGTAAGTTAAAAACTAGAAAAAAGACCAAAATGCAAAGTCAAATTCTGCGACTGGTCTGTATCGCGGACTTGTCGTAGACGTAGTCAAAGTTTTGTGATTTTTTAACGGATCCAATATTTTTAAAGCACTTTTTAACCCACCCGCCCATTTTTTCCCTTAAGTCGCACCCAATACCCCTAATTCTCCTAATTCCTCTTTGCTTTTCATAATTTTCCCTGAATTCCTTCAACCCTAACTCTAATTTTATCCCCAATCCATGTCGCCGTTTCATCTCAAGTGTGATTTCGTGTGTTTCTCTTCCTCTACACTAAACAAGGTATGTTTTTCTCTTACTTTTGGCTTTAGAAATTCAAAATTCAGGCTTCTACTTGGTGGATGTTGTGCTTTTTGCGAGAATCCTTATTTTTCACTTGACTTTGGTATGATTCTTGCCATAGGTACCTCATTATATTTGTTGGAAGTGAATATTGTTGAGAAACTATTTAGGCACCCATGTAGATGAAATCGTAGGTCGAAAATTGTGATGAAATTGTTGAAATCAATTGGTGTTGGTTGTTTGTTTGCCTATTTCCTATTCATGTTATGGTTATTCATGATTTTATGGGACTTTGGGCACTCAATTGACTGAGTTTGTTTTTAATGTTTAAAAAGAAAAATAATTTAGTTAAGTCATGGAAATAAGGGAAAGTTATGAGAAGTTGTGTTGAATTGGGGTCTTGTTCTATGATTTCCATGATAAATTTTGTGGTTTAGGGGTGTCAATTACCAATGTGCTGTGTTTTTGGGATTGAGATTAAGTGTCGGGTGGTTGGTTGTACTGAGAATGTGATGACGGGGGTATGAAGGTGATTGTTATTGTGATGTGTTGCTTGGTTGATAAGGGAAGTCTGAGTACCTTAGTTCTCTCCATGATTTGAATTAAGTGTGGGGTTGGGGTAATGGATACAATATAGGTATAGGGACCATGCTTTGTTTGTGGGCTGAGTTATGTCATTTTATTTTATAGGCACTCATGGCTTCAAAAGGTCATCATGACAGGGGTGAAGGGTCGTCGAGTAGTCGCAAGAGGGACAAGGGTTTGCCCCAAGTACCCCCTACACCTTCCATTCCTTGTGGCCAACATGAATGTTTTGCTTAAGTGCGCTGCTCCAACATGGTAAGAGATGGTATCAGGCCTACAACAAAACAAAGTACTTCTCGGACGTCCTAATTGAGCGCGAGAGCCTAGGATGAGAGTTCCCTAGGATTATGGAGTGGATCCAATAACTTCCTATGAAGTTTATCTTTGCCGATCTCTTGGAGTGAAACTTGAGCATGGTGTGAGAATTTAATGCTAACCTCCAAGCGGACGCTCGAACCTCATTTATGACCGTGTGAGGGGTCCAAGTCAATATGTCCCCGTGGATATAAATAATGTACTTGGGACTATTGACTTGCCTTTTGGACCCTTGACTGAGCTTTAGATCTTGCCCTAGTATCAGGAATGAGGCACACCTTAGCCAGCCCTCATTTCCACCGCCCGATGGACTAGGCATGGATACCACGACTACTATCTTTCCTTCCCATTCACACACATGAATAGAGAAGAAAATATGTGAACAAAGAGTGTGATTCACAACTTGATACCCCATTTTCATTTCGCGAATTCCACCTGCAACAGAGCGTGCTTTGTGTTTGCTTTGATGTCCGGCATGGACATCAACTTTGGTGCTATCCTGAAGTCATCCATATGAATGGCCCAAGAACATTAGGGTCGCAGGTATACTTTTGGGGGCTTATTACTACTCTGTGCATGCATGCAGGTGTCCCTGAGGAGCCCTTTGACTATATTCCTAACATTCATGCCATGACCTTTAATGTTACCAACACTAAAGGATCGAAAATCGCTTTCAGGACAACTCTAATGTCTCACGAGTGGGATCACAAGGACAAGCTTATATGGGGTATATATATGGTCTTGAGATGCTACATCACAGGACTAGTGGTCGCCCTTCTGAAACGACCCAAAAAGTTCCTAAAATTGTGCTTCGGAAGTTACCGGAAACTTGTTTTAGCTATATCTTAAACTTTGTTTTGTTTATCGAAAATACAACTTCATATTCTTATTTATGGGGTCAAATTGAGTGGGAAATGGGCCTAACCCAAATTTTAGAGCAACCGTATCAAAATTCGAAATTTCCAAGTGAAGCCTTTTTCGAGGGTATACTTTGGAGGGTCTTATCTCTTAGCACGCAAATAATTGGGTGGATCATAACATATCCATGGAAATCCCTTTGAGTTAGCTACCCAACGCACTTCGTTTCACCTCATTTGAAGTTCGGACGAAGAAGTTATGCCTATTTTCGTAAAATTCTTTCGGGCAGGAAATGCAATTTCCAGAGAGCAAATTTATTGTTCATAAGCCTCATTTTTTTTTCAAAGTGTTGGACCAGTTTTTTCCAAGGACATATTTTATTTCCTATATAGCATTAATTCAATTCCCATCTCTAAAACATTTTCCCAAAATACCTCTCCCA
>JBCEWC010001089.1:0-44648 GCA_038996855.1 Solanum aculeatissimum
GCTATGATGGCTTAATCGAGGACTTTCGGGTTCTCCTTCGCCATGTCACATCTAGGCCCCTATCCGGGTCGTGACACCGCTTGAGTTTGTCATGGCTTGATACCCACATTTGGACCGACATCGAGCTCCTCGAATGATCTACTAGACTTAGGAGCAGCCTCAGAGTCTGTGGGCTCATAACATAACCGCCTCCTCATGGCCCATATATCATCTATCTTGCATCATGGAGACATAATACCTGTAATCACACAATTAACACACTTATTAGCTTCACAGGTATAGGAATGAAAAGTATGAATATATAAGAAATGGTGACAAAAGAACATACGAAGACTCATCTACAAGCCATAGGGAAAACTATGGGCCACAGAAGGCCACAGAAGGTGGAAAGGCATAGTAAAATCAGTTGGAAAAACATCTACGAGACCAGGTACGGCTCATAGAAGAAACTACAACCTACAGACTTAGTCATAGATGTGATTCCAGTCTTAACATTTTGCTGGCATTACCCTATGAAACCTATCTACGATCCGTAGAATAAACCACAACTCATATGAGGTTTCATCTGATGGAATCTCATAAATCCCTAGGTTACTGGTTTCACTCACGAGGGGCAACTACAACTCGTGGATTATAACAGGCCATAGAAGACCCTCGTAGTATGAAAATTCTAGTATCTTGAGTTTTCTAAGTCAATAAAATGGGATTATCAACAGACTACAACAATTATACTCAACACCGAAGCAATACGTTTTTTCACTGAGACAGTCCTAACAAGTTCCCTATTTCCCCACAAGTGAAAATTATTTACTACCCTATCAAATATCATTTTACACATCCAAAGACACATTCTGACCATTGTTCAATAATTAGAATTCATGCTACTATAGACATACACACAAGCACATGCTATTTTTCAAACAATGAGTTTCATATACTTTCAACGACATGTGACTATGTGGCATCAAGCAACAACATTCAACAATGACACGACCAATTTAAACATATAAACATATATTCCGACCTTACATTATTCAAACCCAATAAATGTTAAACCAATATTATTTCACATACAAGGCCAACAATTATATTAAGCACATGAACTTTTGAATATCGTACCCAACAACAACTCAACCTAATCCTAAGCTATGTCATTTTGGGTGATCTTTCGTGCCTAAATCATACCTTAAAGCCCTAGGACCCTCATTCTTTTCTCTCATTCTCCCATTCCCAAATTCCCTAAGGCAAGAAAGACTCCCTAAAGAAGAAGAACAAGCTAAGGACGCTAGGGTTCCAAGGGGTTCTTTCATAAACAACAAATTTCTTCTTCCCAAAGCTTACCAAGATATGTGAGTTTGATTTGTGGGTCTCCTTTCACCCATAAAGTCCTATATAATATCTTTTACCTTTTCTTTAAGTTCCTTCAATGTTACTATGCATGCTAATGATGATTTCATGATATTTTAAGATACTATATGTTCCTAATGTTATCACATGATGTTATATTACTTGTTTTCATAAGTTTCAAGTTAATGATGATGACCCTAATGATATGGGTTTAAGTAATGAAGTTTGGGTTGTCTTATCATATTTTGAATAAGCATATCTTCCCATGATTATGCATGATTTCATGATTTATGATTGTTCCAACTTAAGGACTTAGCCTACCTAATTTCAAGTCAAGTTTTGCATGATTTATGATAAAGGTTAGGGCACTAAAGAAAGGTTTTTAAATTATGATTAATCAAAGATATAAGCATGTTGACAGAAGCCCAAAAGATGTTTATGAAGATCCCTAAGATGAAAGGACAATACTCACTTGGTGGTTCCTTATGTTCGAGCTACTATTAAGATTGCTACTTATGATTCTAAGTGTCACAAATTGACTAAGCTTATATTTTAAAGATTTTGTGGGATGACTTAGCACCGAATGTGACATTGAGGTGGGGTTCGGTAAGAGAACCTAAGTAGCAACCCTTTGTCTCATTAACTATGTTCCACCATAAGAGCCCTTGTAGGCTAGACTAGTGAATCCACGTAGGTCATTTATGTTATATAAATATGCATGCAAAGTGACTGAGTTCCACCCGACAAGTGGCCTCCCCATGCCAATGTAGGGGGTTATGTTGGATTTTATGTAGTAGCTCACATGGTCTTATATGTCGGTTATGGTCCACTATCATAAGTTTATGATTCTATGATATGGTTGCATCACATGTGTTCTTTTACGCATTACTGTTTACTCATATTGAGTGATATTCCTTGTGCATGATTAAGCTCATATAAAAGTCCCATTTATTGTTCCATGCATGTGAGTCATTACTTATGAATAATGGCATTACAATTTCATGTTTCCATTTGCATCTCACATACTTAGTACATTCCTAAAGTACTAACGCATATTTTGCCTACATGATTTAACCATGTAGGGACAGGTGCTTCTCCACCAGCTTATGGCTAGTTTTCAGGTGTTCATGACTAGTACTTTTCTGGTGAGCCCTTAGTTTGGGTCTCCACCATTTCCATTCTTTCTTATATTTCAGACATTAATGTATATGTTGGCCTTTTGAGACTTTTACTTTCTATGTTGTTTATGTTTGAAGTCTTTTTTATTTGATGAAATCGACTGACATCGGTTCCATCCATCCATGGTTTAGTTGGTATGCTCTTTATAGACAAATATGCATGATGTTTCTTTTTTATTTTGCTTCATTGTCATATGTCGCCCATAGTCCCTTTCCCCTTTTATTTCTGCAAATATTTTAGGATTATGTCTATGAATGCTTGAGATATTAAAGATGGTTTGGGTGAGGTGCCTTCGAGTATTTCATTTGTTGTGTGATGACTAGGCCCTAGGTCGTGTCATTACACAACCATTCTATACCATCCTTATCCATGCACTTCCATAAATCCACTAGAATCACATCAGGTTCAATCGCTCTCCCTCTGTCATCCTACTAATAGCGCGTCTAACCTCCTCAACCCTAAAATGTCTACAGTAACCAAAATCTCGATGACTATCAGAGTGTGAAAAATCACCCATCTCTATCTCTATCCCCTTTTTCATTTAAGAGTTTGTGACAGTAAATTTGCCATCTTTTCTTAATGGAATTCTCATCCACCAATACCTTACCATCCTCATCCTTGATACACTTCACTTGATCCAAGTCATACATTTTTATCTCTCTCTCTCTTTCGTGAGCCTATACAATCTTTTGTCCCCGCCATTTTCTCCTAACTCACCATATAAACGTTCAACCATTGTTGTCTTAGCACTAGTGACCACAGTTTTCACTTATGTTCTCGTTGTCTTATAAATATCCTTAAACCTTTGTTTTCATCCTCATCCATACACTCCAACCATCTCATGTAACCTTCTTAACTTTCACTTTGCCTTGAACTTCTCCATTCCACCATCAGTTACCTTGACGTCTACCAATGGACTCTCTTGATACTCTTATTACCTCGATAGCTACTTTTCTAATGCAACCAGTAATAGTGTCCCCCATGTTTTCCACATCCTTGCTACTACTCCAAGCCTCCAAACTACTCAACTTTTTTCCATCTCCCGAGAAAGTGAAGGAGTCAGGCCTCCCCATCTAATTCTCGGTTGGACAAAAATAGTCATTTTCCTCCTATCCCTCTTAATCTCTAAATCCCAAAATCAGTCAACCAAAAAATCAAAGAGCCTACTTCCAATGAGTCTGAAAATCCAAGATTAACGGCGAAAAATGAAGTGTTGGCAGTGAATTTTGCCATATAAATTAGAGTTTTTTCGAGAAGAAGAAAGAAATAGGGAATCGCCAGAGCAAAAAGAAGCCAAAATTCCTTTTGAAATACAGTTTGGAAAAGAAAATTTTATCTTCTTCCACGAACCCTTTAGAGGGTCATAAACCTTTACTTCACTTTTGATTTGCAGAAAAATCTTAGGGACTAATACTCCGTTTGATCTCATTAATCATAAAACTAAAAGTACAAAATTTTGATGAACATCAGAAAATGCATTGTTAACAAAAATGTTAATATTATAAATGTTAGTAATATTTAAAAAAAATGTAACGCTAAAACCTTATTCGACAACGAATTCTCCTTTAGTTTAAAAATTAGAATGCTAACAACATTATGCTAATGAAAAAGTAAACTAGAATAAATAAAAATAATAATATAAGAAATTACATAAAATCACACAAAGAAGTAAAAACTGAGAATGAGAAGAAAATAAAACATAAATAATAGAAAAATAGTTTTAAAAATATTAGAATAGTAAAAATAAAAAATTTAAATAATAAAAATACAAAACAAATCAGAATAAATAAAAATAAAGGGAAGAATTTCTTTTTAGAAGTTTCATGCAATTACATGATGTAATTATACCAATTCTTTGTCCTTCCTTGGGAATTGAAGATTGTAGTTATATCCTTTTAATTACACTTAAAACTTATCCTCTCAGGTAATTATTTGATCTGTCAAAAATGTCAAAGAGTATAATTACATCCAATTATACCAAATCTCAATTACATCGTGCTTTCCAAATAGGCTCTAGTAATTTGATCTTGACATGATAAAAAAGAAGTCATTCTTTAGAGAGAAGTACTAAAAACACCCTTGAACTTGACACGAATTATTAGTTTCGTCCCTAAACTATTGATATGCTTAAAAACACCCCTCAACTTGGCGAATTAAGCTTAAATACACTCTCGAACTTAATACGAATTATTAGTTTCATCCATAAACTATTGATAGGCTTAAAAACACCACTCAACTTGGCAAACTAAGCTTAGATACACCCCTCCCATACCACATGGCATAATAAGTGAGTACAATTTATTTAAAGCGCAAGAAAGGTTAAAAAAAAGACCACATCAGCCTTAATTTTCCCTTTTTTTAAAAAAAATTCCCTTAAATTTTTAATTACCAACTTCTAGAATACACTTCTTCTTCTCATTTAACCTTTCCTCCATTAATAGTGACCTCAAAGCTAGATCTACTTTTTTCATTCTCATTTTTAATTATTTGATTCTCTTTCTTTTTCTATTTTGTCTATGATTACTTTTTGTCAATGTGGACTTCCGACAACGTTAAAAAATTCATGGTCGGATTACAATCTTGTAAGAAGATTTTAGGATTGTAAAAATATGGCAGCAAATGAAGATCTACAAAATTTCAAATCAAAATTTAATAAGTTACAAAAATATGAAGTTGGGGGATGTTTTTAACCAAATCAATAGTTTAGGGATGAAACTAATAATTCATGCGAAGCTTGAGGGTGTACCTAAGCTTAGTTCACCAAGTTGAGGAGTGTTTTTAAGCCTATTAATAGTTTAGGGATGAAACTAATAATTTGTGTCAAGTTCGAGAATGTATTTAAGCTTAGTTTGCCAAGTTGAAGAGTGTTTTTAAGCCTATTAATAGTATCGGGATGAAACTAATAATGTGTGCCAAGTTTGAGGAAATAGAGAGTTAAAACGCTTTTTCTTCAATATTCTCATCTATCTTTTTCCTGCTTGATCGAAATGCTTTGTCCGTTTGAATATCCGTTCTCTCTTCTTCCCTAAAACTGTCATCTATTTCCTCTGCTTCTTTGGCTCTTCACAGCTCCAAAAAATGTCGCCGGCACTTTTGCAATTGGAACCCTCAATCGACACCGACTTGATTTCTCATCTAATCCTCCAACACCACAAACCATTTCACTCCATGGAATCCTCTCTTCAGCTCCATGGCATTTCCTCCAGTCCTTTTTGTGTCCATTAGACTTTCATCCGACTCAAACACTCTTCTAAAGTTTCCCTCTCCTTCTTTCACTATTCCCGATCCCATCCCAATTCTAGCTCCCTCGCCGACACCTCCACCTCCACCGTTTTCAATCTCCTCATCCATATTCTATGTAAAGTCCGCCAGTTCGATATTGCCTAGCAGCTTATTATTCAAATGGACCAGAAATCCATAAAACTAACTTCACTACTTTTTATTTGTTGATTTGTAGGCTTATCTCTGTTGGCTTCACCCGCCAAGCTATTTGAACCTTCACTGAAATGCACATATTTCTTTATCAACAAAGTGAAGATGAAGATTGGAAATCATATTTTTGTTATCCTCTTGATACCCTTTTTAAATATGGATATGTCAAGGTGGCTGCTGAAGTGTTCAACAAGGATAATTAGATTGGAGCTCAACTGTAAGTTTTATACCATTCTAATTTATGGTTGGTATAAAGTGAAGAACATAGAGATGGCAAGGAGGTTTTTTGGGGAGATATTGAACAAGGGAATTGATCCAAACGTGATAAGTTACAATGTGTTATTGAATGGAATTTGCAGGAGAGCGAGTTTGCACCTAGATGATAGGTTTTGACAAGGTCATTAGGGAGGCAGAGAAGGTGTTTTTTAAGAAATGACTGAAAAAGTTGTGGAACAAGATGTTACCAGCTATTCCATACTCCTCTAAGTCTATAGCCGGACTCATAAGCCTGAGTTATCACTTAAGAAATTAAGGATTATGAGACCCAAAGGTATATGCTCGAATATAGTGACCTATACCTCAGTAATCAAGTGCCACTGCATTTATGATAGGATTGAAGATGCAGAGTTGTTACTCGAGCAAATGGTTTCAAATGGGGTGACTCCCACATCCACAACTTATAATTGTTTCTTTAAAGAGTTCAAAGGGAGGAAGTATGTGGATGGTGCGTTGAGGTTGTATAGGAAAATGAAGTAGGGTTTCGTCTGCTCACCTAGCCTGAGTACATTCAACATATTGTTAGGGATGTTATTGAAACTATGTAGAATAGGGTTGGCAAGAGATATTGTGGACGATATGAAGGATTCTAGATCAGGGCTGATTTGAATTCATATATATTGTTTGTTCATGGATTTTGTGAGGAAACAAATGGAAAACGGCCTATGAATTCTTTATGGAAATGATAGAAAAGGGATTTTTGCCACAGAAGGTCACCTTCAAGACACTTTATAGAGGCTTGATACAATCCAATATGTTAAGAACTTGGAGAAGATTAGAAAAAGGCTTGATGAGGAATCAATATCTTTTGGTTCAAGATTAGAATATTATCACCTCAACCCTTATAGAAGGTAATCTGATGAAGTTCTCAAAGAGGTACAAGGCTGAACAATCTGATGTCAAGCTAAAAAGGTAACTAATATTTCCTTATTATGGGGAGCTATTTATAATTGATGATGTAACAGACATCAAGGAAAAAATTAAGGTTCTAAGGCATTAATTCAGGCTGTAATGGATGACGACAGGCACATTAAAGGAAACACTCTTCATCTCAAAGGCCCCCTATGTATGATAAACTACATGTTGTTACCCATGATGACCAATCTCAAGGAGGAACATTCTCCCAAATGAAATAATGAAATAAGTCAGATTGAAAGTTGTTCAAGCAAACGATGGACAAAAATGCCCAAATAGATGCTCAAATGGATTCTCTCAACTTCCATCGACAATCTTGAAGTGCAAATAGGGCAAGTTTCTCAAGCCTTAAACTCTAGACAAAAGGGTGCTCTACCAAGTAATACGATGACTATAACCCTAAAATACAAAGGAAAGAAAATGGAAAACTTACAACAAAATATAAAGAAAATCCACTGCCCATCCCCAGTTGTGGTAAGGATGAGTAAGAAGGCATTGAATGTTACTGAATGTTGAGTTTATTGTTTTTTTCAACCCTTTTTGTAGTGCATAGAGTGTTGTGTATTCCCCCCCCCCCCCTTATCTTTGGTTGCCTTTGATAGAATTCAATCAGAAGAAAGGAAATGGAAGCTCACCATCAATGGTAAGTCCAACACGATAGAGACGAGAGAGTAATTGAAAGAAATATTTTTCTTATTCATTGAACAAGTGAGTAGGACCTGACTATAGTGTGTCCTTATATAAGTGGAGGAAAGAATACAGTTGGTGACAGCTGAATTTCACTAACTGAAAATTAACTAACTAATAGAAAATTAACTAACTAACAACTATCTAATCACATGACCAATAATTAATCTTAATACCCCTCCCCCTCAAGTTAGAGGTGAGGTAATCACAGCCAACTTGTCCATCATGGAGGAGTGTTTGATCCCAGTGAGAGCTTTAGTAAGAATGTTTGCCAGTTGATTGTAGGTACCTATATGGTGTAGAGAAATCAAACCCTCTTGTAGTTTTGATCATACAAAATGATTATCGACTTCTATATGCTTGGTCCTTTTGTGGAATACAAGGTTTCTAGAAATGTGGAGGATAGATTGGCTATCATAGTAAATAGGGTAGGGACTGATGGAAGGTACAGTGAGCTCATCAAATAACTTGTGCAGCCACACCAATTCTCCTACCACCTTTTGTTAGGACCTGTACTTAGCTTCTACTGATGATAAAGAAATGGTCTCTTATTTTTTAGACTTCTAGCTGATGGGATTGTTCTCCATCAAAATAATATATCCAGTTACTGATCTTCTAGAATCAGGGCAGGATGCCCAATCTGAGTAGCAATATTCTTGGACGTCAAAATTAAGGGAAGAGGCCATGAAAATCCTCATGGAGGGGTCTTTCTTAAGGTATCTTAACATGTGAAAAACTGCTTGAAAGTGTGGCTCCTTAGGATCCTGCATGAATTGACTTAAATGTTGTACTCCTTAGGCTATGTCAATTCTTGTATTGGTAAGGAAAATTAATTTCCCAACTAGTCTTCTATAAAAAGTAGGATCATTCAATAATTTCCCTTCATGTGCTCTAAGTTTGATTGTTGGATCCAGAGGAATGGTTAGAGGTGTAACATCACAACAGTGGAAGTCTTTGAGGAGGTCCTAAACAAACTTTCTTTGAGTAATAAGGACCCCATCACTCTTGTAAAGTATTTCCAGTCCAGGAAGTAATACCAAGATCCTTGATTTTTAAATGGTCATTGAGGAAGCTTTTGAGATTAGAAATTTTCTTAGAACTAGCTCCAGTAAGTAGGATATCATCTACATAAACCCCTAGGAAAATAGTGGAGGTCTCTCTCTTCCTATAAAACATAGAATAGTCATGTAATGAGTGAGTGTAAACCCTTGAACTGAGTGTTGCATGTAACTTCTCATACCACTGTCTGCTTGCCTGCTTTAAACCATATGGGGATTTATTAAGTTTGCAAACTAATCCTGGGTGAGGTACATCAAGACCTGGAGGAACTTCCATGTATACTTCTTCATGTAGATCTCCATGGAGAAAAGCATTGTTAACATCAAGTTGATACATGGACCAGTATTTCTTTGTAGAAGTAGCAATTAATGCTCTTACAGTAGTCATTTTGACAACTGGGGAAAAAATTTCAGTGTAGTCTATGCCATGGTGTTGGGTGTATCCTTTAACTACTTGTGTGGATTTATACCTTGCAATGCTTCCATCAGCTTTATGTTTTATTTTATATACCCACCTGCATCCAATTGCCTTCTTGCCAGCAGGCAAAGGCATGAGAGACCTAGTGGTGTTGCCATACAAGGCAACAAACTCCTGAGTCATAGTTGTTTGCCATGAAGGATCAATAACTATTTTTTTCATAATTAGATGGCTCACAATCATGAGTATCATTTATAACAAAAGACTTACTATTAGGATTCAAATTTGCAGGAGAGATATGGTGTTTAAGGGAGAAACAAGCAATTAAGGATAAAGAATTCTGTGAAATGTTTGGTTGTGATGTAGGAAGGGAGTGGACATAGTCAGACAAGTAGGTTGGCAATTTGTGAGGCCTAAGAGATCTCCTAGTTTCAAAACTGGGAATAGGGGATGAAAAATAGTGATTGGTGGGGTACAAAGATGGAGAAGTGATGGTAGAAGACTGGGGAAAGGATGGTACTCATGGGAGAGACATCCTCGCATAGGGGCTCAAGTGATGCAGTAAGAGACACAGTAGGAACCACATCACATGGTACTATTTGATCACACTGGTCAGAAAGGTCAAGTGAATAATGAGATGTTGGACAGAAAGTGTATTGACATTAAGATAGGCTTGAGAGGACAAGAAGGAAAATGAGTAGGATCCTTAGTTAATGCAAATAGAAACACTCTTTCATGAAAGACAACATCCCTGGAAATATGTAGTTTTTTAATGGCTAGATTCAGAACTTTGTATCCTTTTGTACCAAAAGGATATCCTAAAAACACATATGGAGAGGTTTTAGGATCAAATTTGGTTCTGTGGCATTTAGGTGTGGTAGGATAAAAAAGGCATCCAAAGTTTTTTCATGTGTGAGTAGAGGGGCTTTTGGTTGTATAGTAGCTCATAGGGGCATCTGTTGTTAAAAGGTGTAGATGGAAATCTGTTTATGATATAGGTGAAAGTAAGTACGAATTCACCCCAATACTTTATTAGAAGTTTGGACTAGACAAGAAGGGCCCTGGCTGTTTCAAGGAGATATTTATGTTTTCTTTCAACGACACCATTTTCTTGAGGTGTGTAGGGACAAGATTTCTGATGTAGAACGCCTTTAGATTGAAAAAATAGAATGGATTCATTGTTGGTAAACTCAAGACCATTGTCTGATCTTATTATTTTTATTGTGGTTTTGAATTGATTTTCAACCATGTTGATGAAGGCTTTGATAATATGCATGGCATTGTTTTTGTGACTAAGCAGGTGTGTCTAGGTAGCGCTGTTATAGTCATCTACTAAAGTGATAAAAATTTTGAAATTGCCATGAGTTGGCACCTGGTAAGGTCCCCATATATTAACATGCACCAAATCAAAAATGGTAGTACTAGTGTGGGTCTTTGGTTGAAAGGGTAATCTTGTTTGTCTTGTCATAGGACAGATAGGGCAAAGAAAAGGTTGTTTGGATGAGAAAGTCACTGGTATTGAGGATATGCCTTTAATTTTTACAAAAGGAACATGTCCAAGTCTATAATGCCACAAGAAATCTACATTATCACCAAGGAGTGAATTAGAAACAACATTAACTGGGATTTTTTTCTTACTCATAAATCTGTTGTCTGTATTCTCTGGAATATGGAACCCTAAAAAGGAGGGGGAGAGACAGAGAATGATTGTTATTCCCTATCATTGTTCAATTATTTTGGTAATTTTGTACACTTTGCTCCTTTAAAAATGAGTCCTATGTTTGTAATCTCTATCTGTTGTATGTAGCTTGTTTGCTTCTTAAAAAAGGAGTGCTATGTTTGTAATCTCTCTGATGTATATAGCTTATTTTGTATCACACAATAAGTTGCTTGGAATCGCAGTTGCATTTTTTATTATAATGTCATTGGTTGTTGTTGCTCCATGAGTTATGGGGAAGTTAAGCATGATAAGATCTGAAAGAATATTCAAGTAGTTCGGTGTGTATTGCGAAACTATCAACCAACAGTAGTCAGTTCTGGTCTTCTTCCACCTGGCTACCTTCCAAAAAAAATAGAAAACTAACATAATTAAGATTGTAAATTGTAAGTTTGCAAGGGGCATCATGAGTGGGAAAACTTTTATTTGTGTTTTTATTCCTTGATACTTTAGATGCAAGTTCCACTTTTTGCCTCCAGACTAATGGAGGAAATAGAACTGCAAGTGAGAGCAACATTTATCTAACATCAAACCAGCCAATAAGATGGAATATTCTTAGGAATTGCAATAGGTGTGTTGGACCTCTTATCTGCTTGAATCATTCTGCCTTAAACTAATGTAAATCGTACTAGCTGAGTTAGGGTTTTAAATTTTTATGAAAAGATTTAGTCTTCAGTAGCTACTTGTTTCTTTCCACCTATTCAACTAATTAAGGAACATATTTATTTTTATTGTACTCAATTTGTTAAGCTGCACTATATTTCCAATATCCTCATAATCACACAATTATCAAAAAAGAGAGGAGATGTTAATATTGTTATTGCATTTAATAGGTGCTGATTTCCTTGTATTTGAACTCTCTTTTGACAGATACGCTCACACTCAACATCAGCATCTTATTTCCATTCTCCTATTTTCTATTCCCCTATCCTAATTTTTAAACGTTATAGTCATTCCTAGTTGAATTTACCAAATTGTATTATGCACACAAGTTGTATTGCCTCTTTTCTACTTTTTGTAATATTTAAACTCAAATTTGTTTGATGATGGCCTAAAAGATCTTCTTGTTACCTGAAAACCGATGGAACTAAGACCAAAGTTTCAGGAAATGCATAATTGTTCCATCAATTTTCCAGAAATCTTGAAGTTACAATAACCTTGGTGGTTTTTAATTCTTTTTTCCATTTCTACTTTTTTTTTCCTTCTGAGAAAAACACTATGATTTGCTGAATAAATTTTTGTGTTCATGAAGAATTCACTAGACTGAAGATAAGTTATCTGGACATCGATTTTAATTTCAAGCTGAAATGTAAGGACAAGGGGACATTGTCCTTCTAAATATATTGTTGCCTAGAATTCTTTATTTACTAGGGCACAGTTCTGTTGTGACATAGTTCCTGGTTATCTTCTGAATTGTTCTATATGTGCTTAGATGATGCATCTTTCTGCCAATGAATAAAGCTTGCTTGCTGCCTAAATTTTTTTATGCTTTTCATATGTAGTTTATTTGACCTTTCCATTGCTTCTCCTGGGGCTTTTAACTTTTTTTCTTGTAATCTAGGCATGAATGGTGCTTAAAATTTTTGGATGTTTTTCGCATGTAATTTGTTTGACCTTTTCATTGTTCCTTCATGGGCATGCTGCTCTGATTGCATTCTTGCTTATACTTTTCCTGGTTTGATGCTAGAATTTGGTTGAGGAGAAGGATAGGAAAGTGAAGGAGTTGCAAGATAACATTGTTGCAATCAATTATACTCCACAAAGAAAAATGGGCAAGATGCTAATGGCAAAACGTAGGACACAGTTTGAGGAAAATGTAGAGATCGCAACCTGGCTAATGAAGAGAAGGTATTAGATGATATTCTTGATGAGTTAAGTGTAAAAAAAAACATCTTTTGTTCAAGAATTCTGATAGAAAAGAAAATATTTGTTAGCTTAAAACTGAATTTAGAGATGGAAGAGACTAGTCTATTCGTTGGTTACCTAATTGCCTAGCTTGTTTTTTTCAGGTTTATTAAATTATGATGGTTGCTATAATGGTGATAAATGTGGGATGTTACAGAAGTTCTGTTTCTTTCTTCACTTGCAGATGCATGTATAAAAAAATGAAACTGGCTTTGCAGAATCTCACAATGTTGAACTCAAAAGTCAATTTGAAGGTTAATGTTCTCTCCAGTTGCTTTACAAAATAAACCTCTGTTTTCCTTTTGATTGGGGCTAGGAATTTGTTTTGCTTGCCGCTCTTTTCATTGTGATTGTCCATAATGCGATTGTTGTATAGGAAAATATTCTCCACAAAGAATATAATTAAGAAAATTACTTTCTGGAAAAGTATTGCCTCAAAAGATCATTTTCATGATGATTTTTCTATTGTTTGGTTGGTTGGAAAAATAGCAAATATTGTGTGAGGTACACGGTAAGGATATTACACTATTTTATTGTTAGTGTTTTTTCTTGTGGACTTTGCACAGCTTTTTTCTTAATAACTATGCTTTCTTTATTGTTATCTTCTTGATGCACTTGAGTTTAGAATTTTTCGAGAACAATCTCTCTATCTTCATGAGATAATAATACGATTTGCATACAATGTATTCTCTCGACACTCCACATAGTGGGATTCACCGGGTATGATGTTATATAAGGTAAGGATAGTTATGATAGTAGAATAATGTGTTCATAATATTGGTAATTTGATAAAAACCATAATGAACCTGTTATATCATAGATTAGTATAAATTTTATTTTTTTATACTTTTAAGTAGGTATAACTTAAATAGATTCAGACAAATAATTACATAAAATTTAGGAAGTTTGTAAAAGGAAATGACTTCCACTTTGTTATACTAAACGCGTCTGAGAATCTAGTTTGACTGTGCATTTAAATTGTGAGAGAAGGGAGAAGAAGTAATATATTAAAACAATATATAGAAATTTCAACTAAAACACAATCCTCTCATAATACAAAAATTAAGCTCCCCTTAACAAGATCCTCCAAAAAAAATCAAAGTGAATATATAATCAAAGTAGAGGCAAGGAAATGAGCATCATCATCATCGTCCTAAGCTAAAATAAAGAGAGAGCAATTCATACATATAAAACAAATGATGCAGGATGAAAAGAGAGTTCTACATTAGAAAGCAGAGTAGACCCCATCCTAAGACCAAGCTTTTCACAGCCATTTTTGACAACTTCAGGTCCTCGACTCCACTCTGCAAATTAAACATGCTTCCAAATATCAAGACATGACTATAAAAATAATTACGGGTAACTAATTACATAGGATTACTTGCTTATAAAAGTAGGAAACAGAGAAAATCATTGTATAGAATATATAGGAAACAAAGAAAATCCAGACAAAATGCAATCCTTCTAAAATACAAGCATTAATTTTCGAGCATACACCCTTTCTAATTCAGATTTATAACCGATGATTGTGAACTTCTCAATCAGAGCATAATTAGGGGAAATAAATTTTTTAATAGAAAACAAACTGAACAGTCATTGGGCTTAAAGAATCGTTTGCTTTGCAGCAATTCATGCAAAAATAGAAATGCATGGGCTTGATTATCTAGTTTTTTGTTTTTGTGGATGTTTAATCTATTGCATTTTAAATATAAAATTAAGAGTATAATATAGAAGTTTTCAATTTTCCCCTTGTTTTTTAAGTAAATGAAAATAGAAAGATTATAAAGTCAACTGTTATTTGGTCTTCTAGAGGGATTTGATCCCTGTAAAGAGAATCCACTTATACTCTATCTCATGTTGAATTAGTTTATAAAATAGTAGTATTGGAATTGTGATTAAATCTGATGTAACAAAATGTAAGCCAAATGAAATATAAAACAGTTTAATTTCATACCCAAAGTTTATTTTCTCTAATTCTTGATAACCAAACAAAATCCAGTAACCAAGGTCTTCGTCAGACGTCAAACACATTCAAATCTATGGTATATCAATGTGAATTCAATCAAAAAATTATAACTACAGTCGGTCAAAGAATAAATCATGGCTCATACATAACGATCCAAATCAATTCAAGGTAGCACAATGGGTGTGGGTGTATGTGAGCTGTTTATTCTATTCGTACTACGCACAATATACATTCTTTCGAAATCACTATTCACACAATGAAACGTGGGAACGAAGCTCACACGGCATCGACCATGCTGATCCCCAAAGCTCGTTAAATTTTTGAAAACTAAATTGTTTATACATAAACTAACTACTTCTTCGGTCCATCTTTATTGATTCACTATATTATTTTGAAATGTTCAATTTATAAAATCAAGAGATAATTTTATACTTAGTTCCTAATCTATTCTTATCATTAATTATAGTCACTTCTTATAACATTTTTCAAAATATTGTATTTATTATATTCAAAGAGTGATTTGTGTCCGAGCAATAAGGGACAAGTAAAGATGGACAGAAGGAGTAATTTTTAAATCCTATTTTATGTGACACCATTTAACTTTGACACAATATCTAAGGGAAAAAAGAACTTTTGAAACTCGTAATCTAAAATCATTCAAAAATATTTGTGTGGTTGAAAATCATTTCATCAGAGTAAAAAGAGAATTTTAAAGGTGAATTATTTCTAATTCTAGTATGACATTCTTTTTGGAATAGAGTTAAAAAAAGAGTGTCACATCAAATGAGACAAAAAGAGATAAAAATGTATTTTTATCAGTTGTATTAGATTAATATCTACAATTTTATCTAGGTATAATATTTCAATTTTTTGTTACAGATAATTACTCACTATACTAAATTGTCTAATTTAGAAACATATTTAATTAGAGCTAGCTAGCACATATCTAATATTAAATGTATTTAAAGTATGCAGTCAGAGATTTATACCTTTAATTTTGAATTATGGGATCACCTCTTAACTTTAAAATGATTAACGAAGAAAATAAAATGCGCATGTAATGTACCTGATCAGTAGCTGTAGGAGATAAAGCTCCTAGACTCGGCGATAGGGCTGGAGCTGCAGTGGGAGGCAAGGGAGGACTCAAGCCCAAAGGAGATGGTGCCGGAGAAGTCAATTTCTTCGCAGGTGCTGGAGCAGGAGTAGATGCAAGTGGTGCAGGAGAAGGCACTGCCGGAGGAGGTGGAGAGTTCACTGGCGGAGGAGGAGAAGCAGTAGGAGTAGGAGGTGCTGGTGGAGGTGTTGATGAAACGACCGGTGGTGGAGAAGTTACAACAGGAGGTGGGGATGAAACTGTGGGGGGTGGCTGAGCCGGTGGCGTTTGTGTGTTAACTGGAGGAGGAGAACCAGTGGGTGTTGGAGGAGCTTGAGTAGTGGGTGTAGGAGGAGCCTGGTTAGTGGGTGTTGGCGGTGCCTGGGTAGGTGGTGCTTGGTTAGTAGGTGTTGGGGGTGCTTGGTTTGTAGGGGGTGTTGGTGGTGCTTGGGTAGTGGGTGTTGGGGGTGCTTGGTTAGTAGGGGGTGTTGGTGGTGCTTGGGTAGTAGGTGTTGGGGGTGCCTGGTTAGTAGGGGGTGTTGGTGGTGCCTGTGTAGGTGGTGCTTGATTAGTAGGGGGTGTTGGAGGTGCTTGTCCACCAACTCCAACAATGATAATGCAGATCATAAATCCCAACAAAACACCGTTATTCCTACCCATCATTTGACTATGGAGAGGAGGAAATTGAAGGGAAATCAAAGAAGAAATGTACTAGCTGCTTGGGAGAAGAGAAGTTTGTGTAGGGAATATATAAGGGATTTTCTAAAAGTAGTATTATATTTTGAAGGTTGTTGAAGAAAGAGTAGAAAGGTGGAAAATCCAATTTCTAGAATTAATATGTAGTAACAGTGTAAGTTGTGACTACCGAATGCATATTAGTTTGTTGTTGTCGTACGTTAATACTAAATAGATACCGACTAGTTAGGTCAGGCCTTGTATTGCACTTTACTTTACCAAAGCCTCTTGTTAGGGCTGTCCTTTTTTTCCCCATGTTGTTGGCATATTGCTACTGCTGTTAAAGAAATGTCATTTTTTTCAACTGACAAATCGAATCAAAACGACTTGACTCTACCATGTATTTAGTTTAGTTTAAGTTGGTTTAATATTAATCTTTATTTAGGATGTACACTATATTTAATGGGTAGTTGGAGAGGATTCAATTTTGTTTACTTATAAATGTTCGATTCTGATGTGTATTATCATGATTCACACACCATGTTTATTGAGCTCCTATTCCACATCTAAATTTTCTGATTTTACAAAAGTTCAAAAGAAACCCGACAAAATTAAACCTAAAAAAAGGTGGCTATTTTCCTCTTTGATGAAGAACAAATCATGAACACCCTTGGTTACTGGAAAACAAAATAGAATTTCAGTTTAACACGATATTTAGACGTAAACTTATAGTCTATAAGATGAACCTTAAAGGCTTAACATGCTAATATGAATTTTGGTGACAATGTTAATGTTGAGAATTCAAGATTTAAGCTGGATGAGTAGTTTTAAAGCTTTTAACACTAAACCTCTTGTGTTTTTAAAAAATTTGTATTTCTACCAACTGTTTATATTTAATGGACTTCTACATGTGCATTTTTTCATATGAATTTTGTGTTAAAACGCTGCATCCGGTTCTGTTTCTATTGACATGGTATTGCGGCATCCCTATGAGTTCAAACGATGCAAGAGAAATGGGCGAAAAGAATCGATTGTTTTTAACAACAGAGAGCACATTATTAGTGCTATTAATTACATCTTGAAATTATAATTTTTCTAATTATATTTTTTGTTCGAAAATATGTATTTAACAAAATAAATATATGTATCTCAAATACATGCATGTCATATTAGGTGTAATTTTTTCTAGATTTACTGTATTAAAGGCTGATTCACATTTATTTGGAATGCACTACCTCTCTCCTCTTTTGCTCATTCCTCCCAATATATTTATATTTTGTAAAGTATCTGAGTTTTATATATTTGTGTATTCTGTGTTAATTTCATTTATGTGTATCTCCAAAATCAATTACATTTAGTGTATCTAATAACAATTTCATCCTATATATTTGATATTAATTTTATATATTTGATATTAATTTCTTCAGTATATCTAATATCAGATATTTGTTCCCCTTACCTAAAATAGTTGCATGCAGAGAGAAGGCATGAATGATTAACAACAAATGGGTGGCCCAATGGTTGGTATTGATTCCAAAAAAAGGAAAATCATGCGACGTAATTCTGAAGCCATTTTGCTTGCAAAGCAATTCGCTTTACTCTCTCTGTCGGTTTTATACGGTACAGTTTGTTTTTTTCTAAATTTCAATTATATAAAGTTTAGTCAATATTTTAAAAGATATTTTTATATAAGAAAGTCATAAAGTTTTTTAATATAATATAATTTTAAATATTAAATTAGTCTGATTCAATTTAACTATAAAAATTACCAGATTAATTTTAATTAAACTAATCAATTTGAAAGTTATTTCTGCTCAACAAATGAACAAAAAACAAAAAAATCTTTACCAGGATAATAATAATCCTGAGCAACAGACAAGTTTATTAAGTGAGAGATCGTCTCAATACCTTTTCTAAAAGCCTAAATCATGAGGTTTGCATTATCATTATACCTAAATAGTTCTTTTGTAATCATAATTAGGTTCATCAAGTTCTTATTCTTTATTGCTTCTGCTCTCATTGCCCATCATTCTAAATTAACCACTACATTCTGGCGCCTTTGGTCCTGTTTAGCGTTGATTGCAATCACCAGATAAAAATATAACCCCTCTTAGGCAATATCTTTTATTTTTTGATATTTTAATGGATATATTTTTTAAAATTATGTCAATATAAGAAAAATTATAATTTATTATACTCTATATAGTTTTTTATTTTTTTTAAGTTTTAAAATATTAAGTTAATATATTTAATTTAATTTTAATGTATATAGTCAAATTGACTCTTTGAAAATGAAAAGTCTCATATAGATTAGGACGAAGAACGTACCTTATATATCGAGCTGCAAAAATGAATTTTTGTTGTAGAAGAATTATTAAATTCCATGGCATAATCTATTGTTCCGTCAAGCAGCAAAACCCTGCTTATTTTGAGAGTTTGTCATAATATTATTTTTAGAAGAGTTTAGCTAATTGTTTTGAGTTTTCAAATTATAAAAAAAGCTAAGTGTCGATGCACATTTATTATTAAGATTATTTTTTAGGGAGAAATTACTTTAGATATCGATTATGAAATACTTTTAATTAATTTTTTTCTTTTCTTTGATTAAAATGTAAAAGTATATACTGAAATTTTAAATTGATTTAATACATAGAGAAATAAAAACTATATTAATATAAGTATAATATTAACACGATAATTTAAATCTAAAAAAAATACTAAGGAAAATAAATTTAAACACCATTTCAAATTAAATCACTATATATGGAGAGTTCACCACAGAAATAAGTAGAAATGGTCATATAACCCGACTCCAAGATAGTGACTCTCTCCATTTAAATAAGAATGATCTTGGTTGATTTGACACAAAATTTAATTAAAAAAAATTAATTTTATGGTTTTAAATAAAATTTATATTAAAGATACCAAAATATTCTTTAATCTTGTGACCTTTAACATGCCACATGAAAAATTAAAATTAAAATATTGGCAAAAAAATGAATCATTTTTTTAAAAAACAGATTAAAAAGAAAAGGAGGTGAATCTTTTTTAAACGGAGGAAGTATATAAAAGAAATTATGCTCGCATTTTAAAATATCTTTAAACATCAATTTCAAACATTTTAAATTATACATTTGAAAATCACGTGATTGCATTGTAACATATATATATATATATATATATATATGTTAGAAGAACACAAAGAAGATGAAGATGAACCAAGAAGGAAGAAGAAGAAGATGAGTATTTGAGAGAAGGAGAGATCTTGTTGTATTGATTCAATCAGAATTGTAGAACTTAATTCATTAAGCTATTATTTTCAACTTATATACATGACATGAGCCTAACTAACTTCCTAACCAACTAGTAACTAACTTAACTGATTATGATTAGGTTAGTTAATCTAGTAGTTAAGACACTTGTTCCTCAACATTCCCCCTCAAGCTAGGCACTGCAAAATGTTTAATATGCCTAGCTTGGAGTTTAAAAACTCATATTGAACTCTGGACAGGCCCTTAGCAAGTATGTCTGCAGGTTGATCTCTAGTAGCAATGTAGTTGGTGGCTATCAAGCCCTGAGTGATCTTCTCCCTGATGAAGTGACAGTCAATCTCAATGTATTTTGTCCTCTCATGAAACATTGGATTGGTTGTTATTTGTAGAGATGCTTTGTTGTCACTATACACATTAACAGGAAGAGTTACATCAACACCAAGTTCCTTCATTAAACCTACTAACCAAACTAACTCAGCTACTGTTGAAGCAATGCTTCTATATTCTACTTCAGCAGAGCTTCTTGAAACAGTAGTTTGCTTCTTTGACTTATAGATGATGAGAGAATCTCTAAGTTTAATTATGTAACCTGTCACTGATCTCCTAGTAATAGAGCATGCAACCCAGTCTGCATCAGCATAGGCTGATAACTCACAGCTACTTTTACTGGACAACAATATTCTTTGGCCTGGTTGTTTCTTCAAGTACTTGACTATCCTGAGTGCAACTTCCATAGGAGATTGTTTAGGGGCTTGTAAGTATTGGCTCAGATTCTGGACACAAAAGGAGATATCAGGTTTGGTTATGGTTAGGTATAAGAGTTTACCTATAAGTTTCTGATAGGATCCTTGATCAGCCATAGGTTCAGCTTATTTGGTATCCTTAAGAATGTGATCATCATACTCCTTTGTGGTCAACTTTACATTTGTATCCATAGGAGTCATAGCAAGTTTTGCAGTCCCAAATCCAGTTTCTAAGATTAATTCTAGTGCATACTTCCTCTGGTACATTAGAATAACTTTCTCAGACCTTGCAAATTCAATGCCAAGAAAGTATTTCAACTCTCCTAGATCTTTCATTTTATAGGTTTCTTGTAATGACGATTTGGTGTCTTGAATCAGTTTGGGACTATCACCTATTATGAGCATGTCATCCACATAGACTAGAAAAATAGTCACACCTTCTGTACTTCTCTTGATGAACAAAGACTGATCATGTTGGCTTTGTTGGAACTTAAAGCTTAACAATGCCTCACTTAACTTGGCATTCCATTGCCTAGGGGCTTGTTTTAACCCATATAAGGATTTCTTGAGTCTACATACAGCCTTAGTCTTGTTCTCCCCCTGACTCAAGAAACCTAGAGAAAGATCCATATTAATTTCATCAAATAGATCACCTTGAAGAAAGAATTGCTGCAATTGCCAACACAGACTTGACTGTTTTCATCTTAACTACTGGAGAGAAAGTTTCATGGTAGTCAATACCTTCTTTTTACTGTACCCTTTTGCCACTAACCTGGCTTTGAATCTCTCAATCTCTCCAGTATCCTTATACTTTATCTTATAAATCCACCTGTAACCAATAGGTGATTTTCCTTTAGGTAGGGAAACTATATCCCATATATGATTGTTTTAAAGAGCCTCAACTTCTGACTGCATAACTTTTACCCACCTAGGATTTTGTATTACCTCATTGTAGCTATTAGGCTCTAATGGAGCAGAAAAGGTTGCTATATAGGTTTGATACTTAGGTGTCAACTGATCATATGAGATGTATTTTGACATAGGATAGGGTACTGTTTCATTAACACTTAGAGATACAAAATCCTTCAACCATATAGGAGGATTTCTTTCTCTAGTAGACCTTCTAACCTTAGAATTTGCAGACACATTGTTGACCTCCGTAGTAGTTTGAGGAATAGACACCTCAGTCTCAGAGATTTCAACATACTGATATTTTGAATGCATTCCTGAGAGAGATCAGACCTAATAGATGATGTTCCATGTACTTTTTCTTGACTCTCAATTCAACTCTCATCTAAACTATAACTTGTATTGGATGGAGAAGTATATATCATGTTTGTAGTAGTGTTTGTGTTAAGTTTGAAAGGACAATCATCCTCTCTAAATATAACATCCCTACTTATAAACAATTGTTTTGCTTCAACATCATACAATAAATATCCTTTTTGAGTCATGGAATAGCCTATATGTATTGCTTTTCTGAACCTTAGTTTCAATTTATTAAACTCTGAACTACTTTAGCATAGCACAAACAACCAATTACCCTCAAGTGTGTTAGTGAGGGTGGTTTGTTGTATAAGTAACACAAAACTAGATAGTCTATTGATCAGATACACAACAGCTAGTACACACAATCCCCAGAACTTTATAGGTATTTTAGCCTGAAATCTAATTGCTCTTGTTACTTCTAGAAGGTGCTTGTGTTTGATCTCAGCCACCTCATTTTGCTGAGGGGTATATGCACAACTAGTCTGATGGTTTATGCCAAGATCTTTAAACATCTGACTACACACTGAGTTTACAAGCTCCTTACCATTATCAGACCTTACCACCTTAATAGCCTTCCCAAATTGAGTTTTGACATATGTAATGTATTGTTTAATAATCACACACGCATCTGACTTTAATTTTAGTAAATATTCCCAAGTTATTCTTGAAAAATCATCCACTATGATAAGAAAAAATTTACTACCATCAAATGTATGAGTGTTATAAGGACTCCACACATCTATATGTACAAGCTCAAAGCAACTGAGAGTTCTGATATCATTTGTAGGAAAAGAATTTCTAACTTATTTTGCAAAAGGACACACATTACATTTGTTTACTATACTACTTATGCAAGACTTTACAACCAAGAGTTTGTCTAATACACTAGTAGATGCATGCCCAAACCTTTTATGCCACAATTCTACATCTTCAGATATGATCTTGCTATTGTCATTGTCATTCTTTACTGTCAGCACATAATCTTTCTTAAGGTGTTTGGCCTTTGACATACCAGACAAGAAGTATAGCCCATTTTCCTCTCTACCAATCTCCCTCACCTGACCATTTGAGAGATCCTGCAGGAGGCAAAAATCAAGAAAAAAATTGTTGAACATCCTAGTTCCCTTGTCACTTTTGAGACAGACATCAAGTTGAACTTAAACTCTGGTAAATGAAATATGTTAGACAATGTACTTCTAGTGAAAATACTACTAGCACCAATATTAGCAACTTCTGACACATCTCCATTAGGCAAATAAACTTTCTTTGGTGCATCAGGATAATATATTGTATTGTTGTCCAATAATTCTACATCAGCCACCATGTGATTTGTAGCCCCAGTATCAGTTATCCAATCATGTATGTTTTTAACTGAGAAGGCAGCATAACTGTTACCTGTCAAGTCAACACAATTAGCTGTGAGTGTAGTTGCATTTCCTTCATTCTTTAGGAGACTTGAATTTGACTGTACTACTCTTTGGTGAATGGATAAAAGCCCACTTCAGACTGATTATTATCAGAACCAACACTACCCTTAAGCCTTTGCCCAGACTCTTCGGTCATCACATTGCATGCATTGACCTTGACATTAGATTGATCAGGATGTTGAACAAAACTTCATGAAACACATTATGAGCACTAGCACTAGAATTATATCAATTAACTCCCCTTTTCTTGATCCTGCTGTAATCAGTAGAATATCCTACTAACTTGTAGCACACTTTTTTGGTGTGTCCTTTCATCTTGCAGAATTCACACACCACGTTGTAATTTTTCTTAAATTTTGAGAGTTCTCCTCTAGCATAAAAGGTCATATCAGGATTATTATTCCCCCTCATTGTAGGATTTTCTCCTAGAATACCTGAGTTAGCAACTATAGATTTTTGTCCTTCATCACTAATGATCATACCATAAGCTTGATTAATATAGGGCATTGGACTCATGAGCAATATTTGGTGTCTCGCCTGATTGTAGGACTCATTTAGTCCCATCAAGAACTGAAACAATTTCAACTTTTGCAAGTGCAACACAAACTCTTTTGACTTCTCAGAATTACAACAGGGAACTGGTACTAAAGCCTCAAACTCTTCCCATAGATTCTTTAGCCTTGAGAAATATGTAGAAACAACAGATGTACCTTGAGTCAATGTTGCAATCTCTTTGTGTAGGTTGAATGTCCTAGAACCATCAACCTTATTGAACCTTTCAAACAACTCATCCCACACCATTTGTGCATTCGAGGCATACATAATTCCTCCTAACAACCCTTTGCCATTGAGTTCATTAATCATGATAGAACCACTACACTGACTCTTTTCCATTGATTCAACACACTTTCTGGGAATGTTTCCTTCTTGCACGATCCATCAACTAACCCAAATTTATTCCTTCCAAGTAAAGCAACTCTCATTGATCTGTACCAAATTAGGTAATTTTCAATCCCAGTTAACTGAAATGAAATAATTTGAGTTCCACTCACATTTTCAGGAGACAGAAACAGAGGGTAATTGTAATCAATTCCAGGCCCTTGTGTGACATCACTTGCATTTTCAGATCTAGACAACATTAAGCGATTTTATTCCATTGTCAAGACTTTCAAGACCTTGGACTTTCTCTTAGAACAAAGAACTGATTTTGACTTAAATGGAAATCATAGAAGATCGATCAGACTTGACAACCAGTCATGGCTCTGATACCATATTAGAAAAGCATAAAGAAAATGAAGATGAACTAAGAAGGAAGAAGAAGAAGAAGATGAGTATTTGAGAGAAGGAGAGATCTTGTTGTATTGATTCAACCAGAATTGTAGAACTTAATTCATTAAGCTGTTATTTTTAGCTTATATACATGGCATGAGCCTAACTAACTTCCTAACCAACTAGTAATTAACTTAACTGATTACGATTAGGTTAGTTAATCTAGTAGTTAAGACACTTGTTCCTCAACAATATATATATATTCTCTTATTTAATACGAGAATAAATTGAGCAGCTTAGGATTTGAAATAAGAGAATAGATTGAGCAGCTTAAGGTTGTTCTACCTACTTCAATTGCTAAAAGAGGCAGCCAATTATTGACATATTTGCTTTTATTCACTTTTGTATTTTTTTTAAATTTTTTTTTGGGCAGGTTAGTGTTGTCCTGACTGTTTTAGTTATTAGAAGCTAGCGATTGATTATTAATGTGTCTGCTTTTATTTTTTATATATATTTTTAAAAATTTTATTTTAAAAAAAGATTTCTTGTGTTTTTTTTTGTTGTTGATTTGAGGATCTTGCGGTTGTCTTGCCTACTTCAACGAGTGTATTGACTTGTTTGTTTTTTGTTCATTTTTGTATTTTCTTCATTTTAATTTATTTTTACTTTTTGTTTTTTTAGAGTTTGTTATATATTAAAAAATTATGTAAAAAATATTATAAATCATAGTAATTAGCAATTTAAAATTTCATATAAAAAGTACTATGAATCACAATGATTAGCAACTTGAACTGAGACGACGGAGGAGGTAACATATATATGGTACTATAAGTCACAATAATTATCAACTTAAAAATTAAAAGACATAAAAAATTTAAATGGTTATTGAAAATTTTCTTGTACCACATAAACAAAATTTTGATTGTTTCTCAAATTTTTATATGTGCGAGATAAATAGAAACCAATTAAATAAATCTACTCCATCAATCTCATTTTAAGTGACACCCTTTGATTTGACATGATGTTTAAAAAAAATAAAGACTTTTGAAACTTGAGGTGTAAACTTATTATTAGATATTTATGTGGTTGAGAATCATTTCGTTAAGTATAAAAGAAAAATCTTAAAGTTAAATTATTTTCAATCAAAGTAAGGTGACATTATTTTTTGGAACGGACAAAAAAAAAAAGAGGTACCACAAAAAATTAGACAGAGGGAGTATTATTTTTTAAAATATCATAAAATGCATTATAAGTTACAATAATTAACATCTTAAAATTTTTAAAAACATATATCAATTTTTATTTATATCACACAAATTAAAATTAAAAAATAACCTATATTAAACTCATACTTATACAAATTCATGCGACTAGTATACATATATATTGCTAAAAGTATCAAATAGCTATGAAAAACTTGTATGTTCAAGAAAAATATTAATTTAATAAAGGAATAATTTTTGAGACCTCTCTCTTAGGCTTGACCTTGTAATATTGACCTTCCTTGTGGTTTGTCATATTACATTTACTTCTCTTATTTTTATTGTATTATAAAAGAACTTTTAATTTAATTATTATCAATATAAAATGTTGTAATCTGACCAAATTACCCTTCTAGTGTTACTAAAGAGTAATAAAATTACTTGAAGAGCAAAAGAAATATTAACGACTTCTTTTAAACAAAAAATAAATTAGATATAAAATTCAAAATATACAAAAATAACTTGATAATAACAAGAATGTGAAGTAAAATTTTATTTTTACTCTTATCATTGAAATATATGCTTGAGTTTTCATTAAAAGAAATGAATTGTTATACGTAGTAATGAAACGATTTAATTTATAAATAGAAATTATTGAATTAATAAGAAATATACTTGGTAAATATATATTTATAGTAAAACATTTTTATCTTGAAAATAATAACTTTCTGCTTATGCTTGTTTATTTTTTTGAAAAAAAACACTTTTTTACTTTACTTAAATAAGTATAATATTTTACTCTTTCAACAAACACCATAAATTTTTAAAAAGTAGTACTAGTAGTTTTTTCTCAGGAAAGAATGATTTTGGGCTCCAATTGCCTGGCCAAATAGTCTCTCAGTATGACACTTTTGGATTTTCTATTTGAATTGTAAATATAATTACGTTAAAATTCTCCAATACTTTTGAGGCCAAAGTTCATATCACTTATTCTCATAAAGCATAACATGACAATTAAATATAAAGCAAATGTTGTGATAATGCACCTCCATCCCAACTATTTTTCATGAATCTCCCCTGTGGCATGAAGAAATAAATATTATTTTTTTATTTTAATTTATTTTATTTTTCATTTATTTTTCATTTAAAAAATATAATATATTTTTCATAATTTAATTTTTTTTAATTCCAATATTTAATATGATATTTTTAAAATTAAAACATTAAAATCTATTTGATATATATTGCTCATAACTTTAATTTCAAATTACAAAAGTTAAATGTTATTTTTTTGTATATTCTTAAACTTTGTATTCAGATAAATTAAAACATATAAGTTAAAATGAAGTGAAGTATCATATTTTATGGAGAAAACTATTAGAAACACTCCTGAACTTGACACAAATTATTAATTTCATTTCCGAACGATTGACAGTCTTAAAAGCACCCATCTACTTGACTAACTAAACTAAAATACACCTCCAAACTATCACAAGTGTTAAAAAAAACCCTTAACTTGGCAAGAATTTAGGGGTGTATTTTACTCTTGTTACAAAATCAGAGGTGTATTTAAGTTCTGTTGGTCAAGTGGAGGGTGTTTTTAACACTATCAATAGTTCGAGGATGAAACTAATAATTTGTGTCAAGTTTAAAGATATTTTTAATATTTTTCTCATACTTTATTTCAAAAGTTTGTTGAGAGCTCAAACAAATTAAGCTCGAAGATAGGAAACGTAGCATCCTAATTGGGAATTTTAAATTAAGCTGACCGTAATTTAAAGTCAACATTATTTATAGGTACATGTGTGATCATTATTCATTAGGTGAAACGTTGAATAGACAAGTTATCTGTAAATCCTTTTCATTCAATGGTTTAATTATGGCAAATCACCAGACCCACCAATCCATAATTGTACAGCTAGCAGGCTGGATATTCTTTATTAGAATAAAAGGGAAAAGGTCCATATACTTAATTACATGTGTGAAGAAAATGATCGTTTTCATCCTAACTTTATCTTTAAAATTATTATTTTCTTTTAATTTTGATCAAGAATCAAACTTTTCTTTTTATCTTAATTTATGTGAAGACTCTTAAAAATATTGTTGTGTTATAAAAGTATAAAGTAAAAGTTTCTCTTGAAAAATATTCAGATGTATTTTACAACCTTATATTTATAGGAAAAAAAACTAATTTGGTCTCCAAGTAAGAAACTGATTTGATCTCTAAGTAGGATTCTTAATTTTTAAAGGAATCTACATAATAGACATTCACTACAAATTAAATATGTTTATAACACTCCCCCTTGAATGTCCATTTGCTAGATTATGTGCCTCGTTAAAACCTTATTAGATAAACTCCTATGGAAAAAAAAATTTAGTGAAAAAAAAAGAGTACACATATCTAATAATACGCATTTTAGATGCCTCATTAAAAACCTTACAAAGAAAACTCAATGGGACAAAACCTTGTGAGGGAAAAAAAGTATATCACGTATTAACTCCCCTTAATCAAGACATCAATCCAAAGACTTGAATCTTCGCATCCCAATAGTGTGTCATCTTCTTGAAAATTGCAATTGGTAGAGACTTGGTGAACAAATCAACCATATTATCACTTGAACGAATATGTTGCACATTTATATCACCATTCTTTTGGAACTCATGTGTGTAGAAAAGCTTTGGCAAAATGTGTTTTATTCTATCTCTTTTTATGAATCCTCCCTTTAGAATTAAAGAGTTTTCCAGGTTCCTCACTTCCACTTCTTTAAGCAAATAATTTATTGTCTTTTGAAAACTCTTCAAGAGTTTCAATTCAAGTTATCAACTTACATAACAATATGAAAGATTCTTGATTAATTTAATCAAAATGAGAATTATAAACAAGTTTTTCAAGAACTTGTATATGTTTCATGCATTTTAAATCCTTTAAATACTTTCACATTAATTTTGTCCAGTGGCAATATTAAATGCATAATATTTTCTAGTGTCTAGATTGCAAGTCAATTAAGTTTTACGTTTACTAAGATGCATTATTCCACTTGATAATTAGAACATACTTTAATATATCACATAATTTAGATCCTCATAATCTTTTACAATATTTCCCTATATTGTATCAAAGATATCATCTATCCTTTTTGTCGACATAACTTCTTGAGATCTCATCACTTCATTATTTTCAGGTAGCTACCCCTCTCATGAAGTTTCATGAAGTGTTATATCGTAAGCTCTTCAAGAGCACATTGTCTCTTAATTATGATCATTTTGATCATTTGTTCCTTTTCTTTTTCAAGAATTATCTTATTTGGGATCAGTTATATGTTTTATGCATGTCATAGACTCTATCCTTCAAAGACATTCAATAAGAGCATTTCAACTCTTAGTTTCTCATTATTTCCCCCTTATGTTACACAAACTAACATATATTCCAATCTATTTTGGAGAATCCATCTTTTATGCATCATGGTATATTATTAATCATATACCGCATACCAAAATTATTAGATGGAAATTATATGGACCCCGATCATATATCAATTTGGGGGGAATTTGATAATAATGTATTAGACTGATGCATATTTTTGTCTACAATTTATCACATTTCAGACCATGAAGCTTTGTTCTCATAACTAATGATTGACCATTTATCTAAGACATTTAGTGTCAATCAGCTTGGATATTATCAATATCATTAAGATGAATTGTCTTGATTATGTATTCTGAAAGTTGTGCTCTTAACCCAATTATCTAGCACAAATAATTTTATGAATGCCAAACTTTAAGTTGACAATAGATCATCTTATAGATGTATTCATGTATAATATCATATGACAGTGAATGAGCCCATATTCACCTTTCATACTTTTAGAATTTAGGAAATTCATCCCGAACATTAGTTGATCCCATCAACTTATCATGAGAACAAACAATCTTGAAGAATTTTTTTATTTTTTCAATATATGTCTAATAAGTAAACTCTAAGTTTATCATGACATGTGCCTTTTACTTTAGTAAATTTCTGATTTACTATTACATGATCAGATAGTGAGTATTTTTCATATTTATTCCTTCTCAATTACTCTATCCCTCTTCTGGAGATGAGTCGTGATCCTATCACGATGAAGTGCACATTGATATTGAGAAGTTTTATTGAATACTATGACATTCACTTCAGAAAATGTATCAGTATCTATAACATTTATCAAAAAGTTCTCATTTTTCAATAATAGAACACAATCATCAAAGCATATCAATTTATGATAGATTAGTACCTCATTCCATGTTTCATGTGCATTATACAATCACTTGTCTTCTTTCAAACATTATGCACTACTACCACATTCACTTTAGAGAATGAAGCATTTTGATGGAACATATTTAATGACTTTTCACCAAAAACACATTATTTTTCTTTAGTCATCATTTTATCATTAATATGGTGCATTGAGACTTGAACCCAACGTCTTACTCATATAAATATATCTTAGAATAAACTTAAAGTTTTGTAGCCTCATATGCATCCAATCATATCATGTTTTTGGATGTATGATCATCTTCAAATGGTTATATCTTTCTTTTAGGCTTTTCCACAAAACAAGTGGATTCTTAACTATGAGATATTCATATTTTCAAAATTTCATCAAGATGATGACACAAAAATGTCATAACTTTAACACAATTTTATTTTGATGCTTTATTTTCATTCTTGATGGTGTCTCCAAGACCCATAGCATCCAACACCCATTAGTTCTTGCCCAAACTATGAAGGACAACAAACTCAAGTTTCTTAAGGTTAACAATATCAATAACGAGAAAATAAATAAATATAAATAATACCTTACCCTTGAAACTTAACCTCCACTCTTTAAGACGGTCGAGTCTTGTGCTGATAATGTGTTATGAAAGTATAAAGTACAAAGAAGAAGAAAGACTTCTTATTTCTCTTGAAGAATATTCAGATGCATTTTACAATGAGGGAACCCTTATATTTATAGGAAAAAAATTGACTTGATCTCCAAGTAAGAAACTGACTTGTTCTCTAAGTAGGACTCCTAACTCTTAAAGGAATCTACATAATATACATTCACTACAAATTAAATATGTTTATAACAGTTTGAACTTTTTGCCCTTCATTAAAGGACTACTCCTAAGACAATTCGTCTTTTCACTATTTTTCTTAATTTATTATTTAATCTTTTATTTATTTAGTTTCTTGATTCACTTTTGGATTAGAATTTCTCTGTTTTAGACAAAATCGTCTTTTCAATATTTTTCTTAATTTATTAATTATTTAATCTTTTATTTATTTAGTTTCAAGATTCACTTTTGAATTAAAATTTCTCTACGTTAGACAAAATCGTCTTTTCACTATTTTTTTAAATTTATTATTTTATCTTTTATTTATTAGTTTCAAGATTCACTTTTAAATTAAATTTTTTTATACATAGAATCCACTCTTGATTTAAGACTATTCTATATAAATGATTGTCTAGGCTATGTAGGAAAATAATTATTATTATATTTTTAATATTTAAGACTTTGAAATTAACTAAAACATTGATTACCAAATATTTTGTTAATAAAAGTATGTAATATAGAAAATTTAAAAAGAAAAAGGGTAATTAAAATTACATTAGAAACATTCAACTACTCCATTTATAGTTAGGAATTTTTTTTAAAATTAAATTTAATCAATTCATTATTAAACTTCAAATTATTACTTTATGTATTTATAAACTATTAACATATCTATATTATAAGTAATTGAATTAATTTTCTCATCTTTGTCCATTTATGATAAATTAAACTATTACATCAAATTAATAGTATTTATTTAATTTATTTACATGAATATTATATTTATTTTAATGACAAATACTATGTATATATAACATTTAGATTGACACGACACATACGTTCAAAGCATGTACACTAGACTAGTTAATCTTTAAAATGTCTATTATATTTTTTCATAATCAATATTTTTTTACTTCTTTAAAAATTGTGATTTTTTTTAATTTCATGTGATAGTTTTTTAATAAAAGCATAAACATTATTTTTGAACAGAAAAAGTAACAAATACTACTTACGTATATAAGCTAATGATGTTTTGTGAAGAAGTAAATTAACATGATGAGAAAATGAATTTTATTTATAATAATCAAAACTCGAATATTTATTTCTTCAAGTGAAAATAATAGAGAATAATAATTATACAAATATATTTTGATCTAGAAAATACAAAATAATTAATTTACTTAAGGTCAAATTTGTAAAGATTGTATTTATTTAGAGTTTAAACGATAATTCATGTAATACTCCATCAATGTCAACCAAAACTTATTTATCTATATAGACAATATTAGAGAATACCTCCGCCATTTATATTACTTGATCCTCATTCTAAAAGTAATTGTTTTAATTTACTTGTCCAATTTATGAAATTAAAAGAATTTTTAATATTTTTTTATTTATACCCTTAGTATTAAGTAACTGTATAAAATAGTAATAATCAAATGAAAGATTCAAATCATTATTAATAATATTAGTTTAGAAAAATACATATCTTCTAATATTTTTTAAAGGATGTCATAACAAGAAGGACCAAGTATACGAAACACATGAAGTAAGAAGATGGAGAAAGACAAAAATAACACATATATACCTATAAACACAATCACGATCCAAAACGGACCGTGAATGACACCCACACTTGCCCCCTAGGCATGGGCGGATCTACCCTTTGCCGAGGGGCATCAAGCGACACTCCTTCATCGGAAAATTACACTGTGTAGATAAGTCAAATTTTGATTTTATACGTATATATATTAAGTTTGACACTTTTTCACACAAAGAATAGAGATGATGCAGTGGTTCAGAATTGCAGGATTCTTCTCTGATGTCCCAAGTTTGAATCCAATTGGAGGAATTTCATTTTAAGCATTTTTTAAAAGCAAAATTGATGCCTTTTTTCTTTTTCTTTTTTTTAATTAGTGTTTTTTCCTACTGCTGCATTTGTTTTCCTTATTAAACTGTTGTTTTTTTTTATTTGCGTTTTTTACTTATTTAATTGCTGCATGCTTTTTCTTATTTAACTGCTGAATTTTTTTTACGTTGTTTTTTAATAACTAAAGTTTTTTCCTCTAATTTTTAAATGATTGGCTTAAATTAAAATAGACTATTTGACTTACGGAATCAAATGAATGACGAGCTTTTGAACGGTTGTTTGGTTCCTTATGTAGAAAAAGATGTATTTATTAATATTTCTAATGATGCTATTGTAAAGACATTTCAAGAGATGAAACTGCGTCGAGTACGATTGTGATAATATAATTATGTTTTGTTTTCACTAGTAAAATTTATTTTATTTTTTGTGTGCTTAGTACTTTATATTTTGACATCCCTTGATGTAAATCCTGGCTCCACCACTGCCCCTAGGTGGGCGAACCAACGATACAAATCTCAACCTATATAGTCGATCAACTTATAAAATAAGATAATAATACAAAAGCTCAATTTATAAAAGCAAGAAATAACAAAACCCACTAAGTCTATTACATAACGTTCCCCCAAAATTTGAAAGTCATCACATCAAGAACATCGAATCTCAAATACTAAATCTAAAAGTAGCAACACCAAAATAAATAAATAAATAAAATAGTTTATGTCTAAAAACTAAGGATATTATTTCATGACCGAGAGAATCCAAATACGAGCTAGGAGGATAGCTCACCCTGAAATTTGATGTACTGGAGATCGGCTAGAGTTGAGGGCGAGTCAAAGTCGATGGAACACTCGTTGCACTCCACAAAAGCAAAACAAAGAAAAATACAAGTAGAGGTCAGTACGGGCAACATGCATATCATCCGTCGACTCCAAATAGAAATCAATATGCATAAGTAATATTAGAAATCAACTATAGCACTTAATAGTGACACCAACATGTAACAAGTATAATAACAACACAATAAAACAAGTATATAATTAGTCAACAATATCAAGAACGCACATGAGGACTCAACCTCCACACCATGCTTTTTTTGGGGGTTGGGGGGGGGGGGGGGGGGGGGGGGAACGGGTTCTTTGAGATTGAGTATATTAAATCATTTTAGATTCTTTCAATTGAATGAAAATTGTAATGGATATCGGCTCAATCCGAAGGAAATTACGTGGAAGCTTTGCAGAATTATTATGAAGCTATGCGACTAGAAATTAATCCCTATGATCAAAGTTATAATATCTTTTTATTTATTATTATCATGACAGAATGTGACACCCAATCCAATATAAATCATGCAAGGATATTACATACGATCCCATAATATCGTATCGTAACAAGACACTCGATTCAAATATATCATGTCGAAAAGTGATACCCGATCCAAATATAGTTAATTTATCATTATTTGTTATTACTTTTCACTTCATTAATAATATTTCATCAAAACTTCTTTATTCAAGGCATTACTTTGGTAGAGTAAGTTCAAGATTATAGATTTCATGGTCTTGGGATTGCAGACCAATCATAACACATATCAATCATCCAAATCATAATAATTAAATGCATAGAATAATTCTACAACGCCACTCAATGAATATCAATTACTATTAAGAGTCTCTCTAACACATAGAATAAATCATAACCTACCTCAAACCAAAGAAGCAAAATTAAGCAACCTAATTCACCAACGCCTTTTCCTTCTTCAATGCCTCAAAACTTTTCCAATCTATCAAATATATAATCTCCATAAGAATATGAATCTAATAATAGCCATATTGCTATGTTTATTTTTTACTCAAAAATTAAATAAAAAAATCATCTCGAGACCTCAAATTCAAATTTGAATTTTTCTTCAGATTATGTTTACCCATAATAAAATAAACTCATACGCTAAATTTAAGCTAAAACGGATCATTATTCGACTCCCAAATCAAGATTTTATCTAAGAACCCTAAGACTATATTTTCTTAATTAAGCATAAATTGTACACGTTTTTACCCTAAAAATTTATTCATAATCACATACAGTTTAATAGAAAGGACAAGAATAATTACCTTGATGATTTGGGATGAAAATATTAATTTCTCCTCTTTTTTGTTTCTTTTCTTCCCGTGTGTTTTTGGTTTCTGGCTTTCTGCTTGTGGGGCGTTCCCAGCCCCTTTACCCCTCTTTCTTTTTTCTTTTTATTTTATTTAACTAATTTATTTATTTTTATGTACTAAAAGTGATGAATCCTATTAATCTATTTTTAATAAATTTAGGATAAGTAATATATGGTATTAACTAAATTATTACTTTAGTCCACCAACTAAATTAATCATCTAAAATTATTCCTTAACTAAATAATCTAAGTTATCAAATAGTCCAAAAAGTCCCTTTTAAAATTTACGAGATGATTGTTTTATAACATAAGAAGCTCTATTTCTCAAAATGACTTAACATGTTGTTTAGATGTCAATTTACCCACTGTTCGTCCTCGAACGGCCAAAAGAAAAACAAGGATAAGAAAGGGTACCTGGCTTGACAAAATTTTGTGGATATATCTTGCAAACATCTGCCCCAATCTCCCAAGTGGACTCATCAACTAGACGATTCTTCCATTGGGCCTTCATAGATGCAATTTCCTTTGATCTCAATTTGTGAACCTTCCTATTTAGAATAGCTATGGGCTCCTCCTCATAAGAAAAATTCTTATCAAGTAAGACCAAATTCAAATGAACAATTCAGTTTCCATTATCAAAATATTTCTTTTGCATAGACACATGAAACATCTAGTGCACTCCGGACCAACATAGAGGTAAATCCAATTCATAGGTCACCTTTCAACACTATTAAGAACTTTAAATGGTGCAATATACCTTGGACTGAACTTACCTTGCTTACCGAATCTCACCACACCCTTCACGGGTAAAACCTTCAACAACACTTGCTCGCCCTACATAAACTTCATATGCCTAATTTTTCGATTTGCATACCCCTTCTACCTGCTTTGTACTGCTAGAAGCTTCTCCCGAATGAATTTCACTTTCTCTAATGATACTCTCAAAGATCAGTACTCAATGTCTCGCCTAAAATACATCAAACCAACCAATGAAAGACCTATATATCCTCCCATATAATGTCTTAAATAGAGTCACATCAATGCTCGAGTGATAGCTAGTATTTTACAAAAATTTTGCCAAAAGAATTGGTCTTAATGAACACCAAAATTTATCATGCACAAATGAAGCATATCCTCCGGTACTTAAATTATTCTTGCGGACTGTCCATCGATCTGAGGGTGAGATGCTGTACTAAGATCTAATCTAGTACCCAACTCAACCTACAATGCCCTCCAAAAGTTGGAAGTAAATTGCATAACTCTATCCAATATAATGAAAGTTGAAACTCTATGTAATCGAATAATCTACGGATGTAGAGTTTGGTTAACTTCTCTACATTATAAGTCATCTTAACCAAAAAAAATGTATAGACTTATTAAATTGTCAACAATCATCCATATTGAATCAAACTTACACATTGTCTTTGGAAGACCAATCACAAAGTCCATTACAATTCTTTCTCACTTCCATTTAGGGGGGGTCTCTAAAGTGTTCCTCTAGACCTTTGGTGCTCCTACTTTACCAACTAACAATTTGCATATTGGGCAACAAAGTCAACAATATCACACTTCATTCTACTCTGTCAATAATGTTATCTCTGATCATGCTACATCTTGATTATACTAGGATGTATGGAGTATCTCAAACTGTGAGGTTCTGCAAGAATAGTCTGAATCAAATCATCATCACGGGGCACACATACCTGTCCCTTAATCCTTAGAATTCCTTCCTCATTAATTGCAGTTTCCTTGACCTCTCCTTGCAAGACTATGTTATGAATTCAGCTCAACTTCTCACCATCAAACTACTTTTCTTCAACCTTATCAAGAAATGAAGATTTTTCCTCTATACAGGCCAAGAATCCTCCCTTCTCAATTACTTCCAGTTTTATAAAGTTGTTACCTCGAGTTTGCACCTCTTTAGCTAATGGATGCCTAAAAACCTAGAAATGGGCTAATCTCCCTATGCTTCCTGCTTTTCTACTCAATATATTAGCCACAACATTAGCTTTTCTAGGGCGATTGAGAATAGGGATATCATAGTCTTTTAGCAATTTCATCCATCTCATCTGCCTCAAATTCAAGTCCTTTTGCATGAATACATGTTGTAAGTTATGATGATTTGTATATACTTCACATTTAACCCCATATAGATAATGCCTCCACTGCTTCAATGCAACTACAACAACAATCTACTCTAAATCATGAGTGGGATAATTACATTCATGCACCTTCAATTTCCTTGAAGCTTGAACAATCACATTCCTCTCTTGCATCAGCATTGCACCTAAACCAAAATAAGATGCATCATAATGCACAATAAAATTCTTATCTTTTACTGACAAGGCAAGAATTGGTGCAGTAGTCAACAAGGTCTCGAGTTTTAGAAAATTGTTGTCACACTTATCCAGCCACATAAATCAAACATTCTACTTCGTCAAACTGGTCAACTGGGAAGAAAATTTATTGATGAACCAATGGTAGTAACTAACTAAACCAACAAAGCTTCTTACCTCTGAGACATTAGTGGACCTTGTCTAATTTTTCACTACTTCAATCTTATAGAATCCACCATCACTCCATCCTTAGAAACCACATGCCCTAAGAAGAAAACTGAATCGAGCTAGAACTCACATTTAAAAAAATTTGGCATACAACTTCTTCTCCATTAACAACACTGGAACAATTCTCAGATGTTCTTCGTGTTCCTTTTTGCTCTTTCAATAGATCAATATATCATCAATAAAGACAATAATAAAGAAATCTAGATATGGCTTGAAGATTCCATTCATCACGCTCATGAAAGCAGCTGGGGCATTTGTAATCCTAAAGGACATAACCAAAAATTTGTAATGCCTATATCTTGTTCGAAAATAATTCTTTGGCACATCTGCCACTTGTATTTTTAGCTGATGATAAATAATCCTCAAATCAAATTTAGAGAAAATACAAGCACCATACAACTTATCAAAGAAGTCATCAATACGAGGAAAGAAATACTTGTTCTTAATAGTTACCTTGTTCAGCTGCATATAGTCTATGCACATGCGAATACTACCATCCTTCTTCTTCACAAACAAAACTGGAACATCCCAAGAAGAGGCACTCATTCTAATAAAACCTTTAACCAACAATTCCTGAAGTTGGGATGTCAACTCTCTCAACTCAATTGGTGCCATTCTATATGGTGGAATTGAAATAGGACGAATACATAGCTCCAAATCAATACAAAAATTAATATTTCTATTTGGTGGCATGTCAGGTAAGTCTGCAAGAAAGACATCCACGAATTCACACACTATCAAAATAGACTCAATCAAGGGCACTTCAAAACTGAAGAAGGAAAATAATTACCCTCCCATACTAGCTAATCCATCCCAGGCTTGGACAAAGTTATGATCTTAGCATTACAATCCAAAGTTGCAAAATTTAGAGAGAGACAAGTTATACCCATGATTACATTAAAGTCAACCATCTCTAGAATAATCAAATCTACATAAGTTCTGCTTCACACAAAAGTCACGAGGCAAGATGTATATACTTTCTCAACTAACACAGGCTACCTCCATCTCTAGTTGTTGAGGTTCTATAATCCTGATCATATCAAATCTAATTCTTTATTGCATAATATTTCTTAATATGTTCAGCCTTACCATATCTTTAACAAGTCTTAGGATCAAGAGTGGGACTTTGTAAGACAAAGAAGACTAAGGATAGCTTTCATCTAAAATGTGCAATGAGGACTAAATAGGATGAGCCGAATAAACTTGAAAAGTCTTCCCTTTAGAGTAAGAACCACCAAACTTGCCTCCCTTACAAAACTTCTTAAACATTATCGTCTTGACTTGATGAATCTATCTATCTTTACCCTCTTTACTCTATCACGAAATCAATCACTTCCTAAAAAGACTTTGCTAAAGAATCATTTATAAAGTTGGAATTTGCAAATCCGACTTTCATCTCTTCACAATGCGATGAATCCACTCTTTTGAACTAATGTAAGTTTGAGTAGTATATTTGGATAAGTCATGAAATTTGATCTCATAGGCGGTAACAAACATATTTCCTTGCTCTACTTTATCCATCTTATAAAGCACCTCATGATAATCAACAAGAAAATCATAAGCATCTTCAGATTCAGTACCTTTAAAGGCTAGACTTTTAAACTTCAAAAACTTAGCAAAGAGATCATGTTGGTCACTAGTCATTAAAATCTATGTAATCAATTGAGAAAACATGTATGTCTCCATGGAATCATCCATACGAGGGGCTACAAAAGTTGAATGTTTCTCTAGTTCTAACCATTGCGAAATAGACTGAAGAAGATAAGATACCACTTTGTATCACCTAGATACCAATTGGATTCAAGTAAAAGCACGAAAAAAATAAGGAAGAAAGTTTTTCTAAAGTCCTGTAGCCTTTCGAAGAAAAGTAAAGGCGTTCTCATATCATTTCGCAAGACTCTACTAGACCTATCCTTGTGTGTTGAGATAACTGAACCTAAAGCTCTAATACCAAGTTTGTCATGAACCAAAATGGGGCACCCATACTTACTCCTCTAGGTGGGCAAATCAATGATAAACATTTCAACCTATATAGCCGATCAACTTATAAAATATGATAATAATATGTAAGCTTAATTTATAAAAGCAAGAAATAACTAAATCATACTAAGTCTATTACATAACGTTCCCTAAAATTTGAAAGTCATCATATCAAAGATATCTAACTCAAATACTAAGTCTAAGAGTAACATCACCAAAATAAATAAATAAAATTATTTATGTCTGAAAACTAAGGACATTATTCCATGACGGAAAATATCCAAATACGAGCTAGGAGGATAGCTCACCTTGGAATCTAATGTATTGGAGATCAACTAGAGTTGAGAATGAGTCGAAGTCGATGGAGCACTCGCTGCACTTCACAAAAGTAAAATAAAAAAATACAAGTAGGGGTCAGTATGGGTGTAACACCCCTCTTGTTTTTTAAGCCTAGAACACTGAAAGATGGGAATTTTGATGATACTTTGATCCTATGAGCCATTCTACGACCCATAGAAGGGACCACGGGTCATAGGTGGATTCATGGAAAGTGCTTAGTGAAAATGGAAAATTGAGGAATTTTTGAAAGTTGACTTACGTAATACCAGACAGTCCGTATAAGGAACCACGATCCATCAACAGGTCTCATAGGAAGAGGTCCTAAGGAACCTAAATTTCTCTAAGTATGGAACAACCCTAAGGAAGGACTTACGACCCGTAGATGGATTTACGGGTCGTGTTGCATGTTCGTGGAATATAAGCTACAATTTCAGTAGCTCAACTTTTATGGCTCACGTTTCTACCAGCCAAGTCATGGATCATTTGTTGACCCATGTCCTATGGGAAAGGTTTCGTGGATGATTTCAATAATTTTTAATGAAGGGTATTTTTAATAATTCCAATTCATCTAAGCCCTAAACTATGTCATTTTGGCCACCATAACTGACTTAACCGACCTAACCCCTATAAGTCTTATTCCTAATTCATTCAAAGCCTCTAGTTCTCAAATTTGTCTCGAGGGTTCTCAATATTTCTCTGTCTAAGTCAAGGGTTCCATTGAAGTTTAAGCTTGAAGGTTTAATTAAGGATTTTCAGATTTTCTCCTCAAATTCTTAAGGATCCTACTTGAGGTATATATGACTTCATTCATGGATTAGATTCATCCATGAGGCCCAATCCAAGCCCTTCTTTATTTAAAGTTTTTTTTATGAATTCTTATGGACTTTTAAGCCATGATTTGTAAGGCATGGGTTATGATTTCTATATGATGATTATGCTTATCATGCTTGAATTATCATGAATTGCATTAAGAATAAGATCATGACATTCCAAAGTATGCATGATTAAGGCTTATTGACTTGATGTGGATTCATTTATCAATGATCTAACATGATTCTAATTGCATGTGTTCACTATGATTCTTATACAATTGCATGATTTTAACTAAATTGTACATAGATCTACACTTAGCCCTAATATTTTATGATGAAGTTATGAATTTTCATGATTTTGATCTCAAGTATGTAAAAGCATATTTTATGACTGATGATGTTATGAACGCCGTGATGATGCTATGATAAAGAGAGTGATGAAAACCCTAATATTTATGATGATGATGTTAAGGTGGGAATGTCTACCCACACTATGATTAAAAGTAAGTAGATGGACTATTCTTATGACTTGATGTTTTCATGAGAGCTATGATGACTATGTATGAATTATGAAAGAATAATTTTAATGAAGTATGAACTATGTTGAGAGCTATGTATATGCATGATTTATGCATTCCGTGTGATATGATTTAGCATCGAATGAGATTGGGGTTGGGGACTCGACCTAAGGGCTTCTTAATGTAAAACATACCTCTTTCATAACTATGTGCCACCATAGGAATGATGATTATGTGCCTATATGGTATTATGTTAGTGGATCCATATAAGTAAAGCATATGCTAAAATAGGAGGGTTCCTTCAAGGTTCATGTTAAAGCTATTGCCAAAATAGGAAGGCTCCCATAAGGTGAGGTATAGTCTACCCTGGAAAAGTAGGTTACTTTTTCACTTGGTGTAGAGTCAATATCAAAATTTCATGTAATAGTTTGCATGGTCTTATATGTCAGTTATAGTCTTATTCCCACATATGTATGTTAACTTTATGAAAGGATTTTATGATGTTTCTTCCTATGATTTTAAACTTGTACGTTCATACATATTGTGTCCTTATCCTATTGATTACATTTATGCATATTGATATTATTGTGATGTCCTTTGATTCATGGCATACATAAAAAATTAGTACATTCTATGTACTAACACATATTTTTTTTGCCTACATGATCCAACTATGTAGGGACAAACAACGATGCTTGAAGACATGTTGGTGAGTTCCTATGCTTTCGGAACAAGCCCTTATAATTTTTTTCCTTTATGTTGAGAGTTTATCATTTTCTTTCTTTGATGTATATCTTGAGGGTGAGCTATGTGCTAGACCCCACCAAGATCTATGATGTAGAGGCATGATTTGGACCTAATGGATTGATGTATATTCCCCTATGGGAACTTTGTCACTCTTGCCTTTATGTACTTTCGCTTACTTATTCTCTTATGTATGCTTATTTTACCTTATGAATGCTTATGATATGAACACAAGGCTTGGATGGGATGCCTTTGAGTGTCGCATTCCCCGTGTTACGGCTAGGAACTAGGTTCAGATCGTGACAATGGGCAACATGTACTGAGTAGGTATCATCGGTCGACTCCAACTAGAAACCAATATGCATAAGTAAAATTAGGAAATCAACTACATCACTTAATAGTGGCAACCAACAAGTAACAAGTATAAGTGAAAACACAATGAAACAAATATATAATCAATTAATAATATCAAGAACACTAATGAGGACTCAAGCCTCCACATCATTTTTTTTCTAAAATATGAGTTCTTTGAGATTGAGTATATTAATTCATTTTAATATATTTTTCTTTTATATTATCATACCAGAACATGACACCTGATCCAATATATATCATGCCGGAATGTGGCATTCGATTTCATAATGTTGGAATGTGACACCCGATTCAAATTGTAACGATCTAAAAATTTTGAACTTCGTAATGGTTGGTCAAGGTTAGTGTTGAAATTTTCATGGTTGAATTTTGTTCGCCATGAGTTGTTCTTAAGTGGCCGGATTCAAGGGAATTATTTTGGTGGGAGGTTAAAAGGCTGTTTAGACAGTACTGATTTTGAGAGGGAATATCTTTTGGTATAAGATGAACTGTGTGGGATATTATATATCAAATTGAAGGTACTTTAGTTATCTTCGCAACACAGTTTCACTCAATTCGGAGTTTGGATGTGAAAGTTACGACCCTTGCAGTGAGACTACCCGTAATTGGAAGTATGCTGGAAAAGGGTTCTAGAATGGGTCTAAGGATGGGACCACAGACCGTTTGGTGGTCCACGGTCTGTGGTGGTGTTTGTGGGTTGGTCCAGTGTGTTCCTAGGGGTTGGACGCCAAGCCATGGACCAAGTGTGGTCCCACAGACCACTTCACAGTCCTTGTGACCTTTCACGGCCCGAGAAGGGTCCCGTGAGTTGATCCAGAGAGTTGCCAAGGTTTGGGGTTAGACTCTAGACCAAGTGATGCTCCATGGACCAGTACACGGTCTGTGTGTAGCTAAACAGTCCGTGAGGCCCCTCGTGGGATGGTCCAGAAAGTCCCCCAAGAGTTCAAGCTGAAGCCGAGACCAAGTGAGGTCTCACGGACAGGCTCACGGTCCGTGAGCCTCTGGACGACACCTGGGGGTCCTCCGTGAGGCCCTGTTTTTAGTGGTCTAGTCCATTTTATTAATGGTTAATTAATAATTTAATTAAATCCTATGTCCCTTTTAGCCTTTCTAAGGTCTCCTAACACCCCTAAATCAAATCCTAATCTCCTTTCATCCATTCTAACGCTCTTAAATCTTCACCAAAATTCTCTCAATCCTCTTGACCTCCATTGATGAAAGCTTGAAGAAATTGGGGAAAATCAACTTTCTTGCCAATTCATTCAATTCCCTTGGTTAATATCTAGGTATGTGGGTTTGATTCATGGATCCCCTTTCATCCATGAAGACCCAAGAACCCTTCTCTTTAAATTATGAATTTAAGTTTCCTTTAATTATGGGTTCTTTAAATTTTGATATATTTCATTGCATTGAGTTGTGGGCTGTAGAAATTAGGTAATTTTAATGACGATTTAAGTTTAAATTTTATGAAATGAATGGAAATTCTTGAAGGATCAATGTGCATGTCCCTTTGATGATTTAAAATGCATGGGTAAGTTGCATGGTGCTTTGAATTGGGATTTTCTCATGAATTATGTTGAATTATCTATTGAATTATGATTTAAAGTTTGAATCCTCCATTACCTATGCACTTGATTCCTCATTCGTGGCATAAGCATTGAAGCATGGTTATGATGAAGTTCTTGTTAAGGGCATGACCCTCATGTTATGATATAATATGTTAAGGCTTGTGATCACATAGTCTCCTGATATGGATCTTTGAGCAACATGGGTGTTTACACCAATATGATATGATAAGATATGACAAGTATGGAGCTACTCTTATGCATAAAGTTTGACATGAAAGTGTATTTGGTTTTTTAGCCTAATGAAGCATGGTTATGAAATGTGTTTGACTCTTGTTAAGTATGCATAAGAGTAATGAAAGTGATTTGGCTTTTGAGCCCAAGTATGCATGATTTGATGTTCAAGTGTCAAGTTTCCATTTTAAAGCATATATATGTATATGTATTCTTGTGGAATGATGACTTAGTATCGAGAAGGATTGGAGTAGTAAGTGGGATATCCCCAAGGGTCCTACTCCTTTCCAAAAACTATGTTCCAACGTAGGTATGCTACCAAAATGGGAGGCTCATAAGGTATACTTTAATATGATATGATATGCTATGTTATGTAAATCCTTCAGAAATGGTCCGATCGTAAGGAAGGTGGCCATCACACCGAAATAAGAGGCCCGTAAGGTGTGGTGTAGATTACCTTTGGCAAGTAATCTTTTCTGATCCGATGGAAGACCTCATCGGGAAAGTTCATGTTGTAGCTCACATGAGTTTGGATGTCGGTTATGGTTCCATCCCCTTTATACTATAAG